>JASPKZ010008381.1:3145000-3347500 GCA_030220185.1 Diploptera punctata | reverse complement strand
CAACAAATAATATTAGAAGCTACAAATGTGTGGATAGTTCATTCACTCGTTTATAAAGGTTGCACACAACAAATCATGAGTAGAATGAACCCAGTTGTTTGGCTGGAAGCTATTTATTGTTTAATTTCCCTGTTGTGTTATTTTACATATTGCACAATGTAGTGTTTTTTGTGTCGTGCACTTGCTATGAGGTTTTGATAGCTCATTAAACTTGTATGTAAAATACTGGACAGTTTCCCAGCTCTTGGGTCCCTCACCTCCTGTTACGCGTCCTCGCGAGGTTCCTACACTAAGTAGTAAGGGCTTTACGCCCGGGCAGTCTGCCAGACCCAGTATTCTTCTTAATCCAAGCTTCCTCTCTCCGGTAATATTTTAAGTGCATTAGTTAAACAGTGCGTAATATACACACTTCGAAATTGTATTTAGTGCATGAAATGTTAACAGATAATTTTAATGGAAATTGATGTTAATAAGTTGTTTCTTTATGCTGGTGATGTATTTGTATATCTGGCTTAACCTGGCAGAGAGAGAGAGAGAGAGAGGAGAGGAGAGAGAGAGAGAGAGAGAGAGAGAGAGAGATGGATAGATAAGGGTAGATCCTTGATCGCTTTCGCTCTGTCACAAAAGGAAGAGCCCACCCTGTTGTCAGTTTTCGTCTTTCCCCTTCCCCCTATTAACATCTGGTGAAGAAAAACCAAAAACACTGGTGCGATGAGAGAGGTGAGCACACTTGTCTCTTTATAGAAATTTCTCGCAAAGTTAAGGGAGACAAATTATAGTATTATTAGACGATAGCGAGGACATATTAAGGGCCAACTCACACACCCTATTGAATAACACTAATAAATTGGGACTGGGAGTAAACATCAATAAAATTAAACATATATTCACTCATAGATATAATTATATAATAGAAATGGAAAGTTAATGACAAATGAGGGAAATTTTGAAGAAACACCGGTAGTTGAATTCAAAATACCTAGGAATAATATTTAGAAATATGAATGAGACGCATAAAGAAACTAAACTTAGGCTCAATTCTGAAAATTATGTTATTATGTATTACAGGGACTCATGTCGTTCCAAATTCTCTAAAAAGACGTTAAACTGAAAATATATAAAACTGTTATTCTTCCAGTTATATTATATGGGTGCGAAAGATAAACTGTTATTTTAAAGTAGGGGATAAGTTTACGAGTTTTCGAAAATAAAATTGTTAGGAAAAAATTTGGACCAAAGAAAGATGAACAGACAGGCGAATGGAGAAGGCTACATAACAGTGAACTACGTGATCTTTATGGGAAGCCAGATATAATGTTATGTCTCATCGACTGCGATGGGCAGTACATGTGGCACGAATGGGAATGAAATAAGAATATTGAAACTCTTTGCAGATAAAATAGAAGGAAACTCGTGTAGCCAGGCCAACTATGAGGTGGGAGAAAAATATTAAATATCGTTTTAGGGGAGATAACCAGTAGGGAAACCAGGCCAATTATGAGATGGGAGAATAATAACCTATTAACTATCCTTTGAGGGAAGTTAACTTCTTGTAGGAAAACCAGTGGGAAAACCTCAAGTAGAGTGGTCAAGTTTGAAATGGGAGAATAATAATAACAATGATTTGAGGAAAGTAAATTATACAGGGGATGAGTGGAAAATATTAGTTCAGGTTAGATATGCATGGAGAGCTTATATCCGCGCGGTCTTGAACCTATGGGTTGCTAGTTCCAGTGAGACAGTTATTTTATATATATTACAGGAATTGCAGCGCAGATGTCTGGTAATTGAACGCCCGTCACGCAGCAACTGCTTAAATTATACGAATTCTACAGCAAGTCGATTTTATTATCAATTTTTTGCTGATTTGCTAAATATATATTTATTTTGTCAACCCTGAAGATGGAGAAACTGAATTTATTTTTTCAGCTTATTTAAATATTCCTGAGTTCAATGAATACAATCCATGGCTTACTGAGAGTTATTATCTATATCATGTTCTATGATTTCAAACAAATTATGGTAAATAATGTATACTGATTAATTTTTCCATTGAAATATTTAATACATTACATTAAAGCAATATATATTATAGGATACAAAGCCAATTCGAAGGTTAATTAAATTTTACGGTATATAAGTACATTGTGACAAAGCAAATATTGTGCTTTTTGGAGAAAATTTCCTTGTTTTGTTTCAATAGCTTATGTCGAATTTCATTGCGAAAAATCTAATATAGTGATCACTAGAGAGATTATTAAATTTTCGTTTCCGGTGAACTTCTATTTCAGCGTGGTCAACCATATTCAATTTTAATATTTTTTTTTTCAGCAGTGTGTATAATTTAAAAATTTGAAAATTATATGTTATGATTTTTAGTAGTATGGTTTTTGTTAGATGTCTTAAAATAAGGTACCGTATATATTTTCAGAGAGTAATCTTAATTTAGATTTCTGTAACACTGTACTTCATTCAACTTTTTTCAACACAATGAATGCGTTCCTTTTAGAAGAATAACGATAGAGAGGAGCAATTTCTTGGGTGGTATCCAACCATGTGAAACAAAAGAATATACCCCATTCATTGTGAATTAGCAATCTCTAATGAATGTCTTTTATAACGGAGTTGGTTTATTTGATTTATATTAAGTGTGACGTAGAACAACAGTGGTGATTTTTCTTGTCATCGTCAGTCCACTGGATTTTCTGTATCGTCCTTTTTTTCCCTGTATTCATTCAGCATTTCTTTTCCATTCCAAGCTTGACCTTGCATTTAAACTTTGGCAGATAAACAAAAGAACGGAATTGTTGGAATTTTTACGTTTCCACTATAAGTTCATTCAAACTCAAGGACACTTTTATTCATGAAAAACGTACCATACCAAATCAGTGAAACATCGTGTTTTCTGAAGTCTTAATACGGTATCCCTGAAGCATTAAACAATAGAACTCGCAATGCATTTCCCTCTGTGTTTTATGTATGTGTGTATATATCCAATACGTCCCTCGTGGAGATATGTGTGCTACCCTAGTGGGAGTTTGTTGAGAGAGTTACTTTTTGTAACAATATTTTCTACCAGCGTGCCCCATTGCAATATAATATTATATGCTTCTTGTTATATAATTATACATGAGTGGATAGACAGCGCATTTTAACATATGGTGCTGAAGTCTAGCTAATTCCTACCAGGGAAATGAAAATAATTTTAAGTACAGAAATGGATGTTTTAAGAAGATCAGCTGGAAAATCTAGAATGGATAGAGTACGATATAAAGAAATAAGGGAAATTATGGGTGTACAAGAGGAGCCGGACATCATAGACATTATAGAAAAGAAAAGATTACAGTGGTATGGCCATGTCAAAAGAATGCCAGAGCAACGATTGTCTAAAATTGTTATGGAATGGATCCCAATGGAAAGGAGGAAGAGAGGAAGACCGAAGAAAACTTGGATAGAAGGGGTACAAGCAGCTATGAATATCATAGGAATGGAGGAAGATCAACGGATGGACAGAGAGGAATGGCGTTTGGTTTCCGGAAGACGGCGGCAGCTGCCATGATACCGGATGATGATGATGAATAGATAGTAAATAGCAATCTATTAGTAGAATCAATTCACAAGTTTCGTGAAAAAAAGACAAAAGTGCACCATTAAAAAGTGAAAAATATTGAGTCCAATCACAAAGTGAACAATATTGCCAACCTAAAATGTACTTTAAATCACAAGAGTAGACTTAGAACAGTGCTATCCGTTCTGCGCGGAGAGACTGCCCTGGGCATAACAACCAGAAATATTTATTGCGCTATCCCAGTTTTATAGAGACGAGTGGAATGAAAGTCCTCTCCACGGTGCTATGTAGGTTCTACGACCTTCCTCAGGATCGACACACCAGGTTCTACTCCCACGACTCATACCGCCAATTGGGTTTGGCTCATTGCCGTAAGGACAGATTACAGCCTTCCTGTTGGCCCTTTGTACCCTTTATTTATTGATGAGGTCGGAGTTATGAGGCAGCACCCTAGTGGGCCCCACTAGATCCCGCAATCACACATTTTCAACACAAGTGGCTTGCCAACCAAACAATTTTTTCTAACATGAGATGAGGTGAAAGGTCTTTCAGTTCCTTCTGGCTTTCTTCATGTTGAGACTTGCAAGTTGAAGAAAGGCAGAAGGAATTGAAATATGACCCATGACGTCCACTCAGAATACTTTTGGATGGTATTTATATTGGGGCCGAAATAGGCCAACAAATGGCCTAAATTCGTGAATAGTATATGTTGATGATGAATAGGTATTAATAATAATAATAATAATAATAAAAAATAATAATAATAATAACCCGTGGGGGCTTTGTAATCCATATTGGGCGCGTTCCCCGGGTGGGTGATGGGGGATCCCACCAGTTATGGCAGGGTGGTCTGAATATACTAAGGACTCGTGGGACCAACAAGGAGCCCAGGTCCTGGGGGCTAAAGATGCTGGGACATCCACTCTCCAGGGGTTATAAATATGGAGAGTCCATGCCTGGGGTAACAAGGGTGAAGACTTCAACGGTCAAGGCAAAGAGGAAGGTGCATCCCTTCATGTAGGGCTAATATGTATGATGGCTAAATGGTTTAAGCCATAAGACAGCAGCCCAGTCACCATTGAATCCACAAGAAGCTGGTAACCTCTTTGGTGTAATAATCACTCAAAGTATTCACAAAGAAGAAACAAGATTGCCCAAGGTAGCATTTCATTGTAAACCAAATGGATTAAGGGATGTAGATAGACCTAGGAAGAGATGGAAGGAATCGTTGTGAATTCGGAACAGGCGAATAGCCTAAACCTTGAAGTGAAGAAGATTATGATAATAATAATAATAATAATAATAATAATAATAATAATAATAATAATAATATTACTTTATTTAAGCTGGCAGAGTTAAGGTCATTTGGCCTTCTCTTCCACTCAATCAGCGTATACTGTAGTAAAACTCTCTGTGATAATAATTAAGCACCTTTTCATTTTAACATTGGATACTGGCAGAATTATTTAACTCAAATGTTATGAGATTTATATTAAATAAAATATTATTTCATCAGACTTAAATATTTTTAGTAACTTAAAATAGCAATGATTATTATTTCATTTTTATACCTAATTTAAATTAATTATTAATCACATATTTCATTCTTGATATTAATATACCGGATTTTTAAATATAGGACTTTTAGACAAATTTCAAAAACACATTTTGAGATTGTGACAAATTAATAATATGATAACATCTCTACTCAAGAAAATTAGGATGTTTTCCAAAACCTGTAGCAATATATAAAATATTTTAAAATCTGGTATATTAATATTAAAAATGTCTTTCTTTTCCAATGCCACCTGTTTGTCATTCGACATTTCAGGTATTATCTTCTGGCATTGGCGTATTGTAACCCACTTCTGAGTTTGGGGCGCCTGGAAGGCGGGGTTACGCTACCCCAATGATACGGTAGGTTATGACGATGGGTAATAATGCGCCAGGGCAGGCCTTAAATTTAAACTTAATCTAATGAGATGAATATGATATTGATGATAATAATGGCCAAACCATATTCGGGGACCGTTTGGTTCATGAATGTTCGGACATAAACTCTCCACACATCCCTATCCTGAGCTGATCTTTTCCAGTCATTCCCTGTATAATCTTCTTCCCTCAAATAATGTTAATGTTATTCTCCCACCTTATTCTTTTTCTACCAACTTGGCGTTTTCCTTCTGGTTTTCCTACGAGAAGCATCCATGCGCCACTTTCATTCCCCATTCATGCCACTATAATGTATGAGATTTAACTCAAAATGGACACGTAAGAAGAATGCAGGATGGAAGACTACCAAAGGCGTCTATGCATGGAAAATAGAATGAAGTAGCAGAAGTGGAAGACCTAGAACAACCTGGAAGAATAATGTACATAATTAATTGAGGAATTTAGTGTAACGGATGAAGACACAGACGACAGAGAGCGATGGAGAACTTTAATTAAGGGAAATTTGTGAATGTTTGTTACAAACCAGTGGTAGTCTATAAGTTCGTAGTCATTTATGTATTTTTATAACTCTTGTTAATTACTAATATTGGTTGGAGAAAACCCTCAATGATAAGGAAGATTCTCAAAATGAATTAAAATCATATCTCGTGATTTAAGGGTGACCTACACCTTTGAGGGTTAAAAAAGGCATTTTTCAATTTTTTTTCATATACACTGAAAATTCGTCTTTAAATTAGGGAAATATTTTTCACTGATATCTCTGTTACGTTTCGAGTTATGTTTTAAAATGTGCAATGCTGTCACTCGAGTGAGCCCTTTAATTTTAGAAGGACATACATCTTCGGTAAGTTTGCGCTGGTTTCCGTAACTTATTTTTTTCAATACGATTTCCCTGATAACTCCCAAAGTTTTCAAGATATTATGATGAAATGTTGCATATATATATATATATATATATAAATTTCGTGTCACGTTGTTTGTCCGCGATGGAATCCTAAACTACTGAACCGATTTTAATAAAATGTTGCGCACTGTGTGCAGTTTGATCCAACTTGAGACTTAGGGTAGTTTATAACCAAATTTATAGTCGAATTATTTTTTGATTGCAAAGTATTTGTTTATTATTTATTATCTGTGAGTTCCATATTATTCTAACAGATGATGGTGTAATTAGCGGTGAGTTCCATACGATTCTAACAGATGACGGTGTAAGGTAATTTGGTAAGGTAATTGGTTTATTATTTAACAAAGAGAAGTCCAGTTGGCTGTGCTTTTTCTTGCAACCGCGAATTACAATTGAATTACGAATATTGATTATTTCATAATTTACGTGTGTTCAGTGTTTATTTAATTTTCAATATTATTAATTTCGTGTGTAAGTTTTAGTTTTAAGTAATCTGGCTGAAAGACAAGCAACGTTCTTAGCCACAGCAACGCGTTCTCGGGACTTCTAGTATATATATATATATATATATATATATATATATGTGTGTAGTTTACAGGGATGAACAAAATATACTACAATTAGTAATGTACATATTATATTTTATTTTAGAAAATATTTTAATGCAAATTTTAACAAAAATGAGTATATATCAATTTAAAATGAAAAATAAAATATTTACACTGTATATAATTAAAACATTGTAGTATGTATTGTAGCTACAACATTAGTGAGTAAAGTAAAACAAGAACCATTAAATTATATTAAAATTTAGGAAAATTATCAGGGAAATGACAAGACAATGCAAAATTTTCTGTTGACATTTCGAATATTTAATTAACCATAACGACTGAAGTTAGATTGTACTTAAGTACACAAACATGCTCACATTGTAATATACATATCACATACCAAATCTCATTTCTGTAACCAGCATTGTTGCTGAGAAAAAATTGAAATATGCCATATTTTTAATTGCTAAAGGTGTATGTCCCCCCATAAAATATCGTAAGGTAATGCAAGAAAAAATTGTAAAACTCTAAATAGTAAAAAAAAATTGGAAGTAAGTGCTGGAATACGTTCACACGATAGCTAGTTTCAATGTAGACAACAAATGACCTTGGCTGTGTTGATGTTTAAATGTCTATGAAGTATTAGGTAATTCTTTCAATGGCTTGTCGTTTGAATGTGAAGTATTCGTGGAAAGTCGACATATGGTTCGCATAAATCTACCTAATTTAGCTGGGTTACCAGTTCACCAATATTCACGGCTACGTTTCTCCCCTCTCGCTAAATATAAATCTGTATTTATAGACATCAGTTTCATGTCTCACCAAAAAACGTTAGAGCAAATAGTGGATCTTGTGATCTGAATGTATATTTACAGTAAGTCTGTTACACCCCAGTCTTTGTAACACTTTATTTGCGAGTTTCTGTCAAAATAACATCCTGGTCGTATTCTGACTGCTTGATTGATTGGGTAGTTAACGCAGCGAATAACTTACAGATTTACTCTTTTATGTACTTCTCCTTTATTGAGCTTCTCCCTTATTGCCCAATATCAGTTGTTTGAATTAAATATTTATAAACTTCCTTATTTATGCTGATTATGAGGTATTACTAGGCAATGGCGAGCAGATACTAAGGATCAACACGCACACTCTATTGAGTAACACTATGAAATTGGGACTGGAAGTAAACATCAATAAAACTAAATATATGTTAACACATAAAAGTAAAGTGATCCCACAACAGGCACGGAGGCCCTTGGAGTAGTAGGAGGTTAAGGCTCCCACTTTTTTCTAGACAATCGGCACTTTATGTCAGCCGGGTTGTCAGCCCTGCGTGACGGCCGCCTTTACCCCCAGAACAAGCGTCTGGTACTCATTTCCGTTAGAGGCTGAGTCGACCCCAGGGCCATAGTGCTGCCAGAGGGTTTGGGTCAGTTTAAAAGTCATGACCCCAACGGGACTTGAACCCTCGACCCACCGGCTTGTAGCTCAGTGCCTTAACCACTACGTTACGGCGTGCCCAACATAGAATTATATTATACACTGTATACATACAAGGAATAGTAGTTTCAGATAATTATATTATCACTCAGATGAGGCATAGAAAGTTCATTGTAGACTGAAATGAAACAGGAAAGAAGATATTTTTAGCCGTGTGATTGGGTGGATAGTTTTCTTTTATTTTCTTTCTATGGCAATAATAATAACAAAGATGTCAACTCCTCAACAGAAAGCGTTTTGTGTTTTGCAGTTTGAGAGTTGTTAATCAGATGTGAGAGTTCAATGTGAATTTCGTAGGCAGTTTAATCGTGATCCCCCCAATGCCAACAACATCCGTCGATGGCATAATCAGTTCGCAACAACCGATTTTCCGTATAAAGGCAAAAGTATGGGACGACCAAGAGTGTCTGAGGAGAATATTGCTGCTGCAATATTTCAAGCGCAACGTCAGCGTAATTATTAGGCTTTAGAACCTGTAACAATTGTAAACGATAGGCACGATATAAAAACTTCCACACTGTCATTACTGGATTGTTCGTCATGGTCCAGATGACAGGCTTTATCTCCAGTGGACTCCTAGATCACAGGATCTGATCCCATGCGATGTTTTCCTTTGGGTTTTATAAAGAAGAGAGTCTACGTGCCTCCATTGCCTGCTAACCTGTCCGGGTTGAGAGACAGGATTCGAGAAGCTGTTGCTGCCATCAACCCAGACATGCTTATTAATGTATGGGAAGAATTAGCCTAGAGGTTGGATGTGCTGCATGTAACAAACGGCGCTCACATTGAACACCTATGAACTTATAATGTAAACTGGGGATGTTACTCTTGCATTTAACACGAGTTTCGGTTTTGTCATAGTTGGTTAAAGTATAATTCAACACCTTTAAAATCGCTATATACTGTTATGTACACACGGTATAATGGGAATTGACAGTAAAAGAGTAGGATGCGGGTAGGCAAACAGTTTTCGGATACATTTGAAAATCACATTGGGTTAAAACAAGGGATGTACTATCTTCTCTAATAATAATCAGTTTTGTACTAGAGAATGCCATCAATTCTTTAGAGGACGAAGAAGGACTATAATGCAATGGTATTAATAACCTGTTAGTTTATGCTGAAGACATTAGGCGATAGCAAGCAGATGCTAAGTGCCAACACGCACACTATATTAAGTAAAACTAAGATACTGGGACTGGAAGTAAATATCAATAAAACTAAATCGTATATGTTCGCACATAGAAATGCACTATACAAATGAATGGACAGTTAATGACAAATGAGAGAAAGTTTCAAGAAGTGGCTGAATTCAAATACCTTAGAACAGTAATTACAGATAGGAATGAGATACACAAAGAAATTAAACATAGGTGCAATTCCGTAATGAATGCTACTATGAATTACGCGTACTCTTATCGTCGACGTGGATATTATTCAAGAAAATGAAAATAATTTGCAGTACTCTTTACATCAGTGAAATCAGTTATGCCAAGAATATAATTCTAAAATATCAAAAGAAAAACAAAAATAATGGCATTTTGGGGAAACGAACATATTCCGATTGAGGGTCTTTCCACTTTTCAGCGGTTGCCCTTTTACCAGCCGGCTGCTGGCCCTTCACATCCACATGTGTCAATCACAGAGGTAGATGATCAACAGCCAGTGTAGGGGTGACATGTGGTTAGCATGTCGAGTCCCCCAGCCGTTATAGCTGGTTCCTCAACCTGGAGCCGCTACTTATTGTAGCTACCCAATTGCCTCACGATGCTGGGTGGGCACCGGTCCCATACTGGCCGAAATACCATGAGATAATTTCTTCCCCCATGGAGACTCGAACCAGCGCAAGTCCCGTAGCTCTGCGTCAAAGCTTCCTACCTTAACCGCTCGGCTACGGCGCGGGACGGAAACGAACATATAAGATCAAAAATCGTAATAGACAAAAACCTCTGGAACAAGTAACAAATTTTACTTATTTGGGTTGTAATTTTACTATAAACACAAATACTGAAAGAGACATAAATATGAAATTGTCGAAATTTCAAATGATATGCGGAACTATAGATAAAACATTAAAGAATAAAACAAGAAGAGATACTAGATTGAAGTTTTATAAAACATTGGCAGTTCCTGCATTACTTTATGGGAGCAAAACTTGGGTAATGACCAAAATATTACAAAGTATAATATAAAGCACAGAAATGAACTTCCTTAGAAGAGCAAAAGGCTGCACAAGAATGTATCAGATAAAGAATGAAGATATAAGAACAGAGTTAAATATATATATATATATATATATATATATATATATATATCCATTGAATGAGAAAAATCAAATAATATAGAGAGAAATGGTTTACGCATGTAGAAAGAATGAATGTAACAAGATTACGAAGAGCAGCATTCAACTACAAGCCAAGAGGTTCAAGGAATGTAGTAAGGCCAGTGAAAAGATGGACAGAACAACTGTGAGGCGAAACAGGCAAGTTTTGCCTAGCTCGTGAAGTAAGAAGAAGAAGAATGACCACATGATGTTCGGGAACAATATGAGTTTTAAAGTTTCCTGGTATTTGTCTTACAGGTGAGGAAAAAAACGGAAAAAAACATAACCCAGCAAAATTTTTCCCGATCGGAAATCGAGCCCGGGCTAGCTACGTACGAGGTAACGACGCTATACCGAGACCACAGCGTTGGACATAAAAAAATATCCGTAGAAATTAAATTGTAATTAATCAATACAGCAGCAAAAGGCTCTATAAAGTGAACGTAGAATTGTAGATATAATACAAACGAAGAATTGTTGACATAATGCCAATTTACAAGATGAACAGATTAGACTTTTTGCATCCTCTTTTATGTCTAATTATGTTGAATAAAAAGAGCAATCATATTTGAAGAGATAAATTATACACTCAGACTGGGGCTTGAACCTATGACCCTCGACTTTGTAGGCCAAGACTATACAGACTGAGCTATCTGAGCCCAATCTAAACGCAAATTTTCCCTTATATACGCCGTTATTTCCCGCGCACCAAATGCTATGAAACCTTTGCTTCTATCTTGCAAATGGCGGCTTCTTTATTGAGGAGACATTTATTTGGGAATTTTACATTACATTATAAAGCCAGTAAGCCAGTTGAATTTTGCTCAGGGGCACAACTAAAACTTCAGCTCCTTTTACAATCCCGAAAATATTCAGTATTGTGACCTACAAATTAGAGTCTCTCCTGGAGGATTTGTCCCTGGTATTTTCAGTCCAAAAACGTATCGACCCCTGTCGGGTTTTAAACCCGCGAACTTTGGAACTAGTGGCAAGTAAATGACCATTAGGTGATTGCATTTTAAAGAGTGGAAGCGATGTAAATGTAATAGATGTTAAAATTACAATAAAAACATTTATTCTCTCTCAAGACCAAACTTTCTAAAAATGGCAAGAGTGCACATATGATTCGCGTTGTTCTTATGACGAGATATAAACAGCTGTTCAGGGATCGTTCTTGACAAGACAATCTCTTACTTGCACTTCGACGTTGCATTATATCTCATTTATTATTCCAAAAGTCAGAAGATGTCACTTAGTTTGCATGAAAACTCATATTTATTGCAACATTGCAAAGGAGCAAAACATTCCTGTTCTTCATCTTTAGTAATCATAAGTAATGGCACGAGTGATTTCCAATTTATCTACAGGATTTTGAAATGAAGAGTGGCATTTGTTAGGACTATTTAACAAATAAATTTAAGCTGTTTACTCACAAATCATTATTTAAATATACTGCAGTTGCCGATAATTAAAAATATCTAGGCCTATATATTTAATGTAAATAACGATGTTTTAAAACAAATCAGAAATGTTTGGTTATGTTTCATGTCTATATTCACTGCAACTTGATAATATTATTTATTGCTAAATATGATTGCAATCAGTGATAACCCACTCTAACACAATATTGTAAGAATGCACCTTGTTGTGGAGAAAAAATGAAGCACATCAAACCGTATATTATAATCAGCATTATAGCTTATTAATTTATTTTTTGGAAAACAACTCAGCAAAAGTATTATTTAAAAACACAATTATTGAACACACAATTATCAAATGTGTAGTTAGAAGGAATCTGTTCATTATTTGCTATATTCAATGTATTGTTAGAGAGTCAGTCACTGCAAAATAATGCTCTGACCTGTTCATAATATTAAAAAGAACGAGCTTTCTTTATCTCAAAAGCAGGGGCTGGTAAAAAGAAATCGTTAAAGAGAGAAGTGAAACACGACTATCATTGGTTGTAAAATATAATTAATTGAAACGTGATTGGTCATTGACTACCATTTGGGGCATGAGTTAAATAATATAAGTAAATATTACACCTGATTGGCAAATATTTACCGAATTAAATGGCATTTAGAGTTCAGAGTAAACATTGTTTTTGAAGAAAAATATTTAAATTATACCAAAATATTACTGAAACATTTTTTTATTCCACCCTAGAAATTCGTATTTGATATTTGTGCACTTACATTACTTCCATTCTGTACAATGTACCTGTTTCCTTCCTCTTCCATTCTTTCCCGGATATATCTCCAGATTAAACCCTTACTCAGGATTTTTACTCACTGAAAAATCAATTGACTTCGGCCAGCAAAGACCTTTAGCGTCACAAATGAAATCCAGGCGTGAAACAGCTAAGAAATGTTTGCTGATGCCTATTTTTTTTACGTTTGAGGTTTTTTAACGCAGTTCATAAGCGCAATAACCTACATGACAGCAAGTTAGGTGGAAATACATAATTTCAGTTCTGTGAATTTATATTCGAAAGAGCTTGGTTTCCGTTCTATGAAACGCTGAGTTGTAGGGCTTCGGGCATTGGACGTATAATTAACTACAACATTAATTAATAAGAAAGCTCCACCAGTCCCACCAGACCATTCAATCATGGATTAATTAATTACAAAAGAGAGATTTAAATTGTTATCTCTATTTTAGAGCAGAGCATTTATGTGCAGAAAGCAATCACACAAACTACTGGTGACAGAGATGGACTTTTGGAGTAGGGCTTCTATAAATTCAAGAACAAACAAAATTATAAAAACTAAAATCAGAGAACAAGTATCACATTTCCAATATTTAGGATGTGATATAACTTATAGAGAAAATAAAGATATATAAAATAAAGTAAATACATTTCAGGCTATTTGTGGAACCATAAAAAGAACCTTAGGTCGGAAAACAAGGAAAGATACGAAACTTAAATTATATAAAACAATGGCTGTTCCTTTGTTGTTGTATGGAAGTGAAAATTGGATAATGAAATCAAGGAATAAAGCAGGATACAGATTGCGGAAATGCTGTTTTTACTTAATGTGAAAGGATGCACAAGAGCGGATAGAATAAGGAATGAAACTGTACGAGAAGAATTAAATATATATAAAATTGAAGATAAAATCAGCGAAAATAATAAGATATGGACAGAACACTTAATGAGAATGAACAACGAAAGAATACCAAAAAGAACCTTCCTGTATAATCCCAGAGGAACAAGAGATGTTGGCCGACCACGCAGAAGATGGACTCCACTTTTAACTTCGCCGGAACAGGCTGCATAGCCTAAACCTTGTAGTAGAAGAAGAAGAAGAAGAAAATCAGAGAAATAATAACGGATGTTCAAAAGATGTTCTACAAGTTATTGAAGAACGAAACCTGAAATGGTTTGGCCACATAAAGAGGATATCAGATGACAGGAAACCTAAGATGGTGTTAAATTTTGATGTGGAGGCAACGAAATAAAGTATAGATCGAAAGAACAGTGGGTTATAGCAGTGCATTGAAGTATGGTGTCGAGAGAATTGACAGAGAGTAATGCAGAGAATAGGGATTTACGGAGGAGTAAAATTTACAATGGGTTAAACTACTGTATAGTAGAGAAATTCCCAATAAAGAAGATATCTAATTTAATCTAATCATGGACACCACAGTAAGCACTACACAGTAAACGTAAAGTGTTCACAATATAGGCTTTAGGATGTCTTGAGGTAGGAGGAAAATAAGGCTCCACGATTCTGGACAATCCTTACTGAATGTCAGCCGTGTTGCCAGCCCTGTGTGATGATCCCTTTACCTTCAAAACAAACGTTGGTACTAATTTATGTTAAATTATGAGTCCACCGCAGGGCCATGGAGTTTCTAGGAAGTTTTTTAGGTCTGTTTAAAAGCCCTGACGCCACCGGGACATTAATCTCCGACCTCCAAGCCTGTAGCGTATACCTTGTACAGTACCTAACAGTAATCTAAATAGACTTTCTTTCTTTCTTTCTTTCTTTCTTTCTTTCTTTCTTTCTTTTCTTTCTTTCTTTCTTTCTTTCTTTCTTTCGTTCTTTCTTTCTTTCTTTAATATCACGCCCGCCGCTGTGGCCGAGGAGTAGCGTCGCTGCTTCGTACGTAGAGGGCCCGGGTTGGATTCACGGTCGGGAGAAGTTTCCAAGGTGATGGGAAAATATCGGGATTTTCTTCATCTGTAAGACAAATATCAAGAGACTTTCAGGCCCAAACAGTCCCCGGACATTATGTGGCCATCATAGTAGATAGATAGATAGAAAGTTCTGCGGCCATCACTTAAGTGTTGGCGGTGAGCGATCCATTCTGGTGCTCCTTTAGGGGAAGAACCATGGGTTCCTGTAAAATACATTAGCTCCGGTCTAAGTTTTCAATTTAAATTTGAAGTTAATTAGCAGAGTGAAGTTGGAAGCGGACCTTTTGGGGTTCTATTCCAGCATTTGCTCTTGGATTGAGGGAAACCGCTTAAAACCTCAATCGGAACAGACCATCATAATCATCAATATTATTTTCCATATTTAGTATAAATGCATGTGATGAATGATCGGTTTCATTTGAATTTTGTGTTGTCTCGGAGGGGATCCTGACATTAAGCTGACCCCACAATCGGGGAACTCCTCCATGTCCTTGTGTGGTCAGAAATATATGTATGCGATCGGTATTTAAAATCCCTCTCCCGACAGGTAGTGTCACTGTTAGGCCCGGGTGGCTTGTGGCACGTGAAAGTACCTATACGGCTGGAAGTTAAACTGCGTTTATAGAATGGGGGAAAAACACTATCAAAAATGTTCTAAACTAACTAATTCACTGTCGCTATCAAACACGTAGGTTCATGGCTTTGCGGACATAAGCTCTCCATACTTCCCTATCCTGAGCTATTATTTTCCATCCCTCTCCTCTATTATTTACATCCCAAATCACGGTTAATATTATTCTCCCACCACAATTTTGGCATACCTACTTTTCTTCTGGATTTATTGCAAGCAGCTCCCATGCCCCTCTTCATTCCCCCCTTCTATCACATATTCAGCCCATCGCAGTATACGAGACTTAATTGTCCAAATTACATATGGTTTTCCATAAGGATCATATTAGAACAGGACATTGAGGAGGATAAGTTACAGACAGCAGAAATGCTAGTCGCAGAGCCAAGTGCATTAGAGGTTGAAATGGCAATTGAAAAATTGAAGATGTATAAAGCATCAGGTTCAGATGAGATCCCAGCAGAACTGATAAAATCAGGGGGGAGAAAAATTGATGGACAAGATACGCTGGTTGCTTAGTATGATTTGGGAAAAAGAAGCTCTTCCAGATGAATGGAAGGAATCAATTATCGTACCAATTTATAAGAAAGGAGATAAAACTGATTGCAACAACTATAGGGGCATCTCATTACTTTCAACTTCGTACAAAATTCTAACAAATATATTAGTAAGCAGACTTGCTCCCTATATTGATGACATTCTAGGAGATCATCAATGTGCATTTAGAAGAAACAGGTCTACAACAGATCAGATTTTTAGTATAAGACAGATTTTAGAAAAGAAATGGGAATATAATGGTACTGTACATCAACTATATGTAGACTTCAAAAAGCATATGATTCAATTAAGAGGGAGAAGTTATATAGTATCCTGCTGGAGTTCGGAATTCCCAAAAAGTTAGTTAGACTTATACGAATGTGTCTAAATGGCTCAACGAGTAGGGTGCGTGTAGGCAAACAGTTTTCAGACACTTTTGACATCCAGAATGGGTTGAAGCAAGGAGATGCACTATCTCCTCTACTATTTAATTTTGTACTAGAGCATGCCATTAAATCTTTAGAGAATAAGGAAGGCTTACAACTGAATGGTATTAATAAGCTGTTAGTTTATGCTGATGATGTGGTACTACTGGCCGATAGCGAGGAGATACTAAAGGCCAACACGCACACACTATTGAGTAACACTAAGAAATTAGGACTGGAAGTAAATATCAGTAAAACTAAATATATGGTCACACGTAGAAATACATTATATAATGGAAATGGACAGCTAATGACAAATGAGGGACATTTTGAGGAATTGGCTGAATTCAAATACCTAGGAACAATAATCACAAATAGGAATGAGATGCACAAAGAAATTAAACATAGGCTCAATTCTGGAAATGCATGCTATTATGCATTGCAGAGACTTTTGATGTCCCAACTCCTTTCAAAAAACGTTAAGCTGAAAATATATAAAACTATTATTCTACCAGTTATATTATATGGGTGCGAAACATGGACTCTTACTTTAAGGGAGGAAAGGAGATTACGAGTATTTGAGAATAAAGTTCTTAGGAAAATTTTGGACCAAAGAGAGATGAACAGACAGGTGAATGGAGAAGACTACATAACAATGAACTACATGGTCTTTATAGGAAGCCAGATATAATAAGAACAGTTAAGTCCCGTAGACTGCGATGGGCAGGACATGTTGCACGTATGGGGAATGAAAGACTTGCATGGAAACTTCTTGTAGGAAAGCCAGAAGGAAAACGCCCAGTTGGTAGACCAAGAATGAGGTGGGAGAACAACATTAACTATGATTTGAGGGAAGTAGATTATACAGGAAATGATTGGAAAGCATTAGCTCAGGATAGGGATGTATGGAGAGCTTATGTCCGCGCGGCCATGAACCTACGGGTTCGATAGTGCCAGTGAGTAAGTAAGTAAGTATAAGGATCATATAGCTCACTCTATGTAGTCAGAACTTTATTCTCGAATACTCGTAATCTTTGCTCCACCCTTAATACGAAAGTCAATTCTTCACATTTATATTTAATGTCACTGAGATAATGTCAGTTTTATATATCTTTAGTTTAAATAATAATAACTAACTCACTGGCACTATCGAACCCGTAGGTTCATGGCCGCGCGGACATAATATATCCATACATCCCATAATAATAATATTAAGAATAATAATAATATTATTATTAATAACGATAATAATAGCTAACTAACTCACTGGCACTATCGAACCCATAGGTTCATGGCCGCGCGGACATAAGATCTCAATACATCCCTATCTTGAGCTAATGTTTTCCAATCATTCCCTGTATAATCTTAAAACTCCTGGCGCGACAGGCCTAGATGGCCCTTAGCCTACCAGCCGGCTGCTGGCCTCACATCCACATGTGTCAATCACAGAGGTAGATGATCATCAGCCAGTGTTGGGGTGACATGTGGTCAGCATGTCGAGTCCCCCAGCCGTTATAGCTGGTTTTCTCAACCTGGAGCCGCTACTTATTGTAGCTACCCAAATGCCTCACGATGCTGGGTGGGCACCGGTCCCATACTGGCCGAAATACCATGAGAAAATTTCTTCCCCCATGGAGACTCGAACCAGCGCATGTCCCGTAGCTCTGCGCCAAGGCTTCCTGCCTTAACCACTCGGCTACGGCGCGGGACACTCCTGTATATTCTACTTCCCTCAAATTATAGTTAATGTTATTCTCCCACCTCATTCTTGGTTTACTGGGCAGTTTCCCCTCTAGTTTTCCTACAAGAAGCTTCCATGCACGTCTTTCATTCCCCATTCGTGCCACATGTCCCGCCCATCGCAGTCTACGAGACTTAACTGTTCTAATTATATCTGGCTTCCTACAAATACCGTGTATTTCACTGTTATGTAGTCGTCTCCATTCACCTGTCTGTTCATCTCTCTCTGTCCAAAAATTTTCCAGAGAACTTTATTCTCAAATACTCGTAATCTCCTTTCATCCCTGAAAGTATGAGTCCATGTTTCGCATCCATATAATATAACTGGTTGAATAATAGTTTTATATATTTTCAGTTTAACGTTGAATAACGTTGAACAACGAAATAATACCAAAAAGAACCTTCCTGTATAATCCCAGAGGAACAAGAGATGTTGGCCGACCACGCAGAAGATGGACTCCACTTTTAACTTCGCCGGAACAGGCTGCATAGCCTAAATCTTGTAGTAGAAGAAGAAGACACTTTTTTTTAAAGGAGTTGGGACATCAAGAGTCTCTGTAATCCATAATAGCATGCATTTCCAGAATTGAGCCTATAATTAATTTCTGTATGCATCTCATTCCTATTTGTGTTTAATGTTCCTAGGTATTTGAATTCAGCCATTTCCTGAAAATTTCCCTCACTTGTAATAGGTTGGCCATTTACATTATATAATGTATTTCTATGTGTGACCATGTATTTAGTTTTATTGATATTTACTTCTAGTCCCTATTAATAATAATAATAAAGTCCTATTCCTCTGTCATGGTTGGTCGCATTTCTCTGAACACATTTGCTACGCATTCCTCTTTTACGGTATATTCCTAGCTGTTAGCGGAACATATTTCTTTATCCCATACCTCCCAAGGGAGAGAGAAATAGTATAGTTGTTAGTAACATATGCATACACTTAACTAAAAGAGATGTGCATCTGTCTTTTTCTAACGGTAGCACTTTCGACTCATTTACAAAAGCAATGTAGACAGCCCTAGTGCCTAAATGAAACCCCCTTCGAGCCACCCACACAAAAGTTAGTCGTAGTCACATGTGTTCTGGAAGACTGAGTTTCAGTCTGCATTCAGATAGGAGCTCCACACTTGTCTTCGTACATGATACATAACCTCTTTCACGAGAAGTGACGCAACATACGTTGTTTAGATGAGAGTATAAAAAAAACAAGATTGTTACTTGGTTATGCATTTTATTAATAAATTTTTACTGTCTTGTCGGTTCTGGTTTGAAAAGCATGTGTTTTTTAATGTCATCGGATGTAGAAAGGAGTAGAAGGTTATGACTAGCTGTAAGTTCTGAAAATAGTTTTTCAGTCAGTATGCGTTTGATGCTTAGAGAGTGATCCACGTTCTTTAAAACGCACCCAGTTCTTTATCGGTATGTGGCGGAAATAGAAACTGTATGGATATGGCAAACATTGAAGGTTACATTTTAAAGTGACTTTTCGTGTTTTTTCACAAGCAAAGATTAAAAATGTGATCCGTGTAGTGTTCTTTTAGTTTATAAATATATTCGTTCAGATATTGTGTACAAATTTTGCATTTAATATATTATTAATATAATAATTTATGGCAAAACATAAGAATATTTCCATAATTTCGTGCTCGAAATGAAGGAGTGTATAACATTTCGCTAATAAATTTTTTTTGTAAAAACTGACATTTATATATTATAATATTTAACATACAAACATTAGTACATGACAATGACTTAAAGATTTTCGATGTGAATTTTCGTGTTTGTTTTACAAGTGAAACTTAAAACGAAGGTGACTTCTGTAGTGTTTCTTAACGACAATAGTATAAACGTAGGGTAAATTGTACAAATTGTACAAATTTTAGCGTTTAATATATAATTCTTGTTATTATTATTATTATATTTCGTATCAAACAAACTTTTTATATAATTTCGTTTTTCAATGAAAAAGTGTATGTTATATTTTATTATGACATAAAATATATTATGTTTTCGTACTCAAAGTGGAAAAGTGAAAAATATTTCGTCATTATAAATAGTTTATATAAATTCTGCGATTGAACATGCATTATTAATTTACTATTTCTCAATCAAATGTACAAAAAATAGCTCATTATTGCGACTCAAGTGAAAAGTTAATTATATTTTATTTATTTATTTATATTTTTTTATAAATTCTTATATTTATCCTATATTTTTAGTATACCGTTTGTTATTAATGCACAAACAATATTGTTATACTATAAAATAACTAAAAATTATAATAAAACAACAGAATAAATAAACAACAAACAATAACAACAGTACAACAAAAGTAGCAAAAAGAGAAGAAAAACAAAAATACAACAATAAAACTACAGCAACAAAAAAACAATAATAAGACTACACAAAGAAACAACAAAATAAGAACAAACGATAACAAAACAACCACAATCACAACAAAAAATAACAACGCAACAAAAACAAAACAGAGAACAATAAAAACAAACCTGACAACAACTAACAACAGAACAACAACAAAACAATAACGTAGAACAACAGAACAGAAAATTACAACACTTCAAAACAAAAAACAACAATAACATGACAATACATTTAAGTAATTTCTTATTAACACAATTGTATATATTCGTGCTTCAAATTAATAATTTAATATAACTCATAAAGGAAAGAAATATAATTCGAAAGTGGATTGTTACAAATTTTGAGAACAAATCATACATAACATAAATTAATATTTGAAAATGGCGCATATTGACTGACATGAAAATAATCTTTGTAAAAAAAAGTGAAAGTTTTGCGTTAAGTTTTTTTGAAAATGTAGTGAAATTCTTGATAGTGCTGTAAAACATACCCCTGATGCATAGACCACCCATCGTGCCAACATGAGTCTGGATTTGAACTTCTTGAAGTGCCAAAGTCAGCAACTACCAGAATATATCGGTGTCGTCGTTCGTTTTTTCGTCGTCGTCTGTTTCTTCTGTGGCGTCAGTTCTGACGACGCATCGGATTTCCAAAAACATTGTGAGTACAGTTTTTCTTATGTTTTTTACATATATTTTAGGGGATAAATTAAACAGATTACAACTGTTGTGCCATGTGAACCTTAAATTAGTCTTGACATTATTTCATAGTCTGCAGTGAAGGGGAGTTATCTATGAATAATGGTGAAAAGGAACTCGTAATCAAAACATATCAATTTATAAAAACTTCATAATTATTATAATTTTTATGTTAATTATTAAAATATTAATTTTCAAAGTATATAGGTGGATTCCACGTACGATTTGACACAACACGTGGAAATTAAACTTCCATCCCAGCATCCCAAAAGGGTATATGGACTGTTAAAAAGATTTTCATGTGTCTAAATCTCAGAATATTGTAGAATATGAAGAAACTCATACATAACAAAGATTTATTTATTTTAATTAAAATTCTTGCACCACGCAGAATCGTTAGTTGTTAAGTCAGTTACAATTATTTTGTATAATTAGTGACTAAAGTTTATTTGAAGATAATACTCAAAACTCAAAAAATGTATTTTGTAACGTTATATATATATATATATATATATATGTATATCTCCACCGCTGTGGTATCAAGGTAGCGTGCTGCTTGTCACGCAGAAGGCCCAGGTTCGATCCCCAGTCGGGACAGTTTTTCTGGGTGAGGTTTTTATCAGGGTTTTTCCTCACCTGTAAGACAAATGTCAGAAAAACGTTAAGGCCCAAACGGTCCCCGAAATCATATGGGCTTCATCATTATCATCCGTATCATTATCATCATCCTTCACCGGTGTGGAAAGCAATGGGAAGCTACCACACCTGCAATTCCCTAGTAAAGCTGCAAAGCATAGCATGAAAATGCTATGATTGCAGTGAAAGTCCTGCCCGCGGGCAGAAATACTATGGACGGATGTATAATTACATATCGCACCTTGGGAATAACACGGCCTCAAATCTAAACAGTTTTGTTCCGAGTTATTCGGAATTAAAAATTAAAAAAAAGTATAGTACATAAAATATTTGATATGGACGCAATTTATATTCTGTCTCCATTTTCTTGCACATGACTTGTGGTCATAAAGAAATCAATTTGTAACCATTTTTTCTAACACATAGTAGTCATAACTCAATTTATGGCATTTTTACACTTGTGCCCCCTCTTCTTCCCAAGGGCTGATGTATTCACATTTACTTACTTACTTACTTACTCACTGGCACTATCGAACCCGTAGGTTCATGGCCGCACGGACATAAGCTCTCCATACATCCCTATCCTGAGCTAATGCTTTCCAATCATTCCCTGTATAATCTACTTCCCTCAAATCATAGTTAATGTTGTTCTCCCACCTCATTCTTGGTCTACCAACTGGGCGTTTTCCTTCTGGCTTTCCTACAAGAAGTTTCCATGCACGTCTTTCATTCCCCATACGCGCAACATGTCCTGCCCATCGCAGTCTACGGGACTTAATTGTTCTTATTATATCTGGCTTCCTATAAAGACCATGTAGTTCATTGTTAAGTAGTCTTCTCCATTCACCTGTCTGTTCATCTCTCTTTGGTCCAAAAATTTTCCTAAGAACTTTATTCTCAAATACTCGTAATCTTCTTTCCTCCCTTAAAGTAAGAGTCCATGCTTCGCACCCATATAATATAACTGGTAGAATAAGAGTTTTATATATTTTCAGTTTAACGTTTTTTGAAAGGAGTTGGGACATCAAAAGTCTCTGCAATGCATAATAGCATGCATTTCCAGAATTGAGCCTATGTTTTGTTTTTGTGCATCTCATTCCTATTTGTGATTATTGTTCCTAGGTATTTGAATTCAGCCAATTCCTCAAAATTTCCCTCATTTGTCATTAGCTGTCCATTTCCATTATATAATGTATTTCTACGTGTGACCATATATTTAGTTTTACTGATATTTACTTCCAGTCCTAATTTCTTAGTGTTACTCAATAGTGTGTGCGTGTTGGCCTTTAGTATCTCCTCGCTATCGGCCAGTAGTACTACATCATCAGCGATGTATTCACATTCGCTTGTTGAAATAAAATTCAAAACTTCACGGCGATTATTATTTTACTATCACTCTGCAAAACATGATGACAGTTATATCAGTAAGCGATATAAAACCGTACATTTTAATTACAATTAATGAATGAAGATAGAAACTGCATAAACTCTGTTAAAGAAATTTAAACCTATATCTCATAAATGTTTTGGAGAGAAAAGGTAGTATTATAGCCCGAAGGCTAAAAAAAAATGTATTTTATTTTGTTAAAATTATTACGTCAGTTACCATAGAATTCACCAATATGTAATTTTAGATTGTTTACACCATTCACAAATTGTAACAACCACGCTGATAGGCTCTATATCCGTCTTAAGAAATTATCTATAAGGTCAGTCTCCAAATCCAGATACTTCATTTTCCCCTTCATTTACGAGTAGAATTATCCTTTCACATCCATTCCAGTTCTATCTTGTTCTACGTATGTCCATTGCATAAATTCAAACCAATACGTACTATTTTATATTATCTCTAAGCATTGCTTATTCACCTGGGATTAGCTGCAACCAGTTCTTGCAATTTATGTTGTCCAGGAATGACCCTAAAGCACGTATGGCTTGCTGCCCGTGCGACCCATATTTGTAAATAACACTGTATCTTACTTTAAGTGTAATAAAGTTCTGCTATTACTACTACATCTCCATGACGCGACAGACCTATAAGGTCCTTAGCCTATCAGCCGGCTGCATGCCTCACATCAACATATATTAATGAAAGAGCTAGACCATCAAGATGTAGTTGTAGGGGTGACATATGGTCAGCATATCGAGTCCCCTATCCGTTATATCTGATTTTCTCAACCTGTCGCTACCCACAATACTCCCGTTGCTGGATGGGAACCGGTCCCACACTGACTGAAATTCCATGAGAAAATTTCTTCTCCCCTAGAGACTCGAACCAATGCAAGTCCCGTAGCTCTGCGCAAAGGCATCTTGCCTTAACCAATCGGCTACGGCGCAGGACTTTTACATTATCTATTTTTTAATGTTTCCTTCTCTATTGTCGAATATACTTTGTCACTCTTAGTAGACACTATTTTGATAAGTTTGTTAAATAAAAAATGAAAAAATAAATAAATAAATATACTAACTTACTATTGGCTTTACGACCCTTTGAGCCTAGCCATAGTCTCTCCTCTGTTAGGAGTTTCTAGACCAAGCACAATTTCCTACATAAACCATGTGGTCAACATACCGAGCCAATGAGATATTTGGCTTAAAGCTCATTTGTGAGCCGGAAATTGCCGGAATCTAGACCCACTTCTTGAAGTCCCTCCCGGAGATGTTATTTGGATTTTTTCGTCCTAAAAAGTCTATAGGCCCGGGTAACAGAGGCAAGGAACGTAACCTCTAGACCACCATCGTCCTTCATAATTGAAGACGTCAGTGATTAACAGCAAAATTGCATGAAACATAGTTAGCCATGACCTTGCTGCTTAGCTATTGCAATCATTTCTGCACTTCTTTTATTTGTTTCTTTATACTGTGATGTATGGAAGTTTAACAAGAATGAATTGCTCGGTCCCATTATGTTATCCCATCCACGAGTTTGAACAAACGTCAGAACTTCATTAAATCATTCGGAATAACATGGAAATTCACGCTGTTATCCATTGCAGCGACTCTTGTTGACCCAAATAATCTCGAAAAACACTAAAATGAAAATAAATAAAACTGTTATGCTCCCAGTTATATTATACGGATTAAAACATGGACTCTTACTTTAAGGGAGGAGAAAAAAATACGAATAATTGTGAATAAAGTTTTTGGAACATTTTTGGACCGAAGAGAGATCGAAAGACAGCCGAGTGGAGAAGACTATATAACAGTGAGCTACGTGATATTTATAGGGAACCAGATATAATAAGAAGAGTTGACAGGACTTTGTGACACGAATGAGAATGAAAGAGGGGCTTGAAAACTCATTCAAGGAAAACACGAAGGAAAGCAAGAAAGGAAGGAAAACAAGAAGTAGGTAGACTAAGAATGAGGTGGAAGAATAACATTAACTATGATTTGAGGGACGAAGATTTTGCAGGGGATGATTGAAAAATATTAGCTCAGGATAGGGATGTATGGAAAGCTTATATTAGCACCGTCATGAATCTACGGGCTTCATAATCCCAGCGAGTTAATTAGAAAAATCTCTCAGTTATTCAATCTACTTCCAGCGCTGATACATTTAATTTGTCATGGTGGAAGGGAATGGATATTATTTTACCTTTCGAAGTATGCTCGAGATAGCATTTCTGCTAAAAGTGTCACCCATGTCGTTGAGTCAATGTCGGGAAAGAGATACCTTGGTTAAAATAGTGAATATATTATATCATAAAAATGCAACCATCAAGAATCGTGGGCAAGGGTTCTACTGGATTAAAATGATCTGTAATCAAAGTATTTGTCCATTTAGTGGTAACTACTCCAGGGTATTCGTGACAAAAGTGTAAGCATAGTGAATAGACAGCTGAAAGGGGGACACTCTGTAGCAATGAGCTATATGTTCTTTATTGGAAAGCACATGTAATAAGAAGGTTGGAAAGACAAAAAAAAAAAACTGAAAATATACAAAAAAAACTTCAATAAATGCTTAAATATGCAGCAATTTAAACATTTTCCTGAAATATGAAGATGTTGTCAACATTATGAAATATTAATATTTTTCTCAAGTGCATTTCATTCTTCATTGTGTACAAACTAAAACTAAAAAATTCTGATTCCCGATTCATCATTCTTTGTATGCCTCTTCCGAACTAAGTTCCAGTTGTGATGTAAACAAAACTGATGTATGACTGCATTTTATTGGTCGAATAATTATTTTGCCTTTGAGCATCTATGGAAATATAGTTAATCTCTAATACTGGAAATAGAGAAAATAAAAATAATAAAAATATGTATTATCTAGCATATGTTTATGAAAGTTATATAGGATAATCTTAAAATATATAATTACCATTTTAATAGATTAAAGAAGCATTTATTATTGATTTCGTACATCTCAATTGAGATGTACGAAATCAATAATAAAAACTTGGAAAAAGCCGTACTGGCTGTAACGTATAATTCCCAAATATGTCTTCTTAATAAAAGGAGCCGCCATTTGCAAGATAGAAGCATGGCTTCACAGCATTTGGTGGATGGGAATTACAATGTATATAGAGAAAGATTTGCGTTTAGATCGGTACTTGCTCAGGTAGCTCAGTTGGTAGAGAACTTGGTCTAGAGAACCAAGGGTCCCGGGTTCAAGTCCCGGTCTGAGCGTATAATTTTTCTCTTCAAATATAAAGAAGCATTGTTTTAATTTTACTCATGCGCAATGTAGCATAAGTTTGAAATTTTAATTTATTTAAGATGGACTCTTTTGTATAATTATAAGGCATTGGAAAGGAAAGTACTTGAAAGGTGGAAACACATTATTTTGAATGTTTTCAAACAGTTTATTGAAAAATCCTACATTAACCATTGAAAATGCGATTAAAATAACAGAAGAATTTACAGGTGAGTCAGCATGGAGCATAAATTCTGCTCATAATAAAATTGAAAATATAGGATATTTATTGACATATTGGAAAAAGGGTAAATGTCTGAAAAGATAGGCCCATATATAATTGTTGTCATAAATAAGTAAGAAATTGAAGTTCCTTATTATTATTAGTAGGCCTTCTACTGATAGCTTACCTTGTATTTAGTCTTATTCCCTGTAAAATACGATGCTGCCTAAGAACAGCGTTTCTATCGATGACAGTTCCTTACACAATTCAGTCATTATGGCGGTTAAGAGTAGCACCAGTTTCCCCCCAATAGACGGTATCGTCAATTAACCATAATTTAAACACACGATCACAGCATAATCTCTTGCTTAATATACTGCAACATAGGACACCCCCCATCACCCCACATCATATGCTGTCTCCACTGTTAACAACTGGAATTCCCTAACACAGGAAATCACGAGCTGCCGGTCGTTAACTTCTTTTAAAAGAAATCTAAATTTATATTTGTTCTAACCTTGGCTTCATTATTACCCCGTTTAAGGTACATGTATTAATTGGTGTTTCTTGTTTAATTTATCTTATTATTATTATTATTATTATTATTATTATTGACGGCTCCGTGGCGCAAGCGGTTAGACGTTCGCCTCTCAGCGCTGGGGACCCAAGATCGAGTCTCGGCCACTTAATTGTGAGTTTCATGGTGGACGAATCGGAGCTTGGGTAAGTTTTTTCGGGGTTTCTCCCGTTTCCCCTGCCACAATTTCATTCCACCATTTCTCCATACTCACCTCATCCATTTAATTTCATTTCGTTCGTCTGCCCCTGTGATGGTGCGCAGGCGTGTTCGGTCGGCATCCTTGTTATTCACAGATCGCTATATATAGGTATACACCTCATCTCATCCCTCTACCCGACCCTGAGTTGGACACGAGTTGAGTATGTTTATTTTTTATTATTATTATTATTATTATTATTATTATTATTATTATTATTATTATTATTATTATTATTATTATTGTTATCATTATCATTATGTCCACCGCTGTGGTCTCGAGGTAGCGTGCTGCCTGGTCAACCAGCGGGCCCGGGTTCAATTCCCGGTCGGGACAGACTCCTGGGTAAGGTTTTTTTCGGGGTTTTCCTCACCCGTAAGACAAATGTTAGGAAGCTTTGGGTCCAACGGTCCCCGAACATCGTCCGGCCTTCATTATCATCCTTATCATTAACATCACCACCCTTCACCGGTTTGGAAAGCAACGGGAAGCTACCACACCTATAACTCTCTAGTAAAGCTGCAAAGCATAGCATGAAAATTCTATGATTGCAGTGAAAGAACTGCTTTCGAACAGAATTACTATAGTTGGATGGATTATCATTATCATTGTCATTATGTTTATCGTAAAACATTTTGTTTGTACATGAAATGTTCACTGCAACTTGTAATATATGGTTCTAGGCGGTTCCATGGCCCAAGCGGTTAGACACTTGCCTTTAACAGCCGGGGTCCCGAGATCGAGTCTCGGTCACTCCATGTAGGTTTCTTGATATACGAAACTGAGTTCAGGCAGGTTTTTCTCGCAGTTTCTCCCGTTTTCCCCTGCCATAATTTCATTCTACCACTTTCTCCTTACTCATCTCATCTATTTAATTTCGTTAATTTCCTCTTGTGATGGCGCGTCAAGCGTGTTGGCCGGCACCCTTTTTATTCATCTCACCTCATCCCTCGATCCGACCCTGAGTTGGACACGAGTTCGGGATATTTATTTTTATATATAATCTACACTGTAAACATGTATTTGTAATTTGTGCTGGATTAGTGGAAGAGAAGGCCTTATGGCCTTAACTCTGGCAGAATAAATAGAACATTATTATTATTATTATTATTATTATTATTATTATTATTATTATTATTATTATTATTATTATTATTATTATGTTAATTGTGCTTTATATTTTGGCGAACGTTTCGACATTTTTTAAATGTTACAATGCATGGTACTGTAATGTACCATTTTCCAGTTTTTTTTTGTAAATCCGTAAAACAATAGAAAGAGATACGATGTCAAATAAAAGACATGAGGTACTCAATCCACTATAGGCACATGTACTACAAGATCTGCGGTTATCTTGTTGAAATTTGGAAGCATGTCACATCTTGTCAAGATGACAGTATCTGCATCTGTTCTTCAGCTGAAAGCAAACAGTTCAAAGAAAAATTCTTTCACAAGTTCTCTTTCAAAACTAGGGGAAGTGTCTCATTATCCCGCCAGATTCTATTTAATATAGAGCTACCAACATAGTCGTGTTCCTGTCGGCATTCTCACAAAGCTTTGTTTCTCTGCGAATAAGTACATCTGCACTCATACGTCATACATCGCCGTGCTGAGATCCAAGCTACTATAATAATAATAATAATAATAATAATAATAATAATAATAATAATAATAATAATAATAATAATAATAATAATAATAATAATAATAATAATTAATAATAATAATAATAATAATAATAATAATAACAATAATAATAATAATAACAATAATAATAATAATAACAATAACAATAACAATAATAATATAACAATAAAAGGGAAACGTGGTACAACAAAGCCAACGTGGATAATGGGAATTAAAGACAACATGAAGAAGAGAAATATGACAGAAGCAGACACGCAAGACCGGGAAGTGTGGAAGAAAAAAATTGTATACTTTGGTTGAGGATACCTGTGTAAATAACAGAAACCATCCGGAAATAAATAAATAAATGAATAAATACTTACTTAATAATTAAATTAATGTTTTTATTACCTCACCTCATATCCTTTTTCTTCTATACTGCAGTTTCGGAGCTTATCTCCATCGTCAGTAGCCTCTGGTCGACCGGTGTTATGTCGTTTCTTGGCGGTTTCCTTCTTACTTCTATCGGTGGACCGATGAACCTCTGGATCAGGTCAAAATTTGCGGGAGTTTCAAAATTCATGAGTTTGTCTTTTTTGGTTTTTTTTGGATATGGATTTTTTCCCAGACTGTGAGTTCCTTTAGTTTATCTGTTTGTTTGATTAGGCTAGCTTCTGTATCAATTAAATGTTTTTCAGACCAAGCATGGGCTGCTACTGCTGACTTGTCCACTTCACCCTTTTTTACATTTCTAAGGTGTTCCTTCAATCTAGTTTTTAAATTTCTTTTTGTTTTTTCCTATATAGATTTTGTCGCAATCTTGACATTTGATCTGATATATTCCTGATTTATATTCTTCTCCAATTTTTTCATTTTTGTTGGTTTTAATTATCTTGTTTAGGCTGTATTCATTATTTGGGGCCAATCGAATGTTAAACTTATTGAAAATTTTCTGGAACTTTTGGTGTTTTACAGGATGGTAAGTGATTTTTTTTAATCTTATGTTCTCTTCTGTTTGTTTTTTAAGTGTGCTTTCATTAATTAGTTTTTGCCTTTTAAACTTATTTATTTTCTTGTGTACCATGTTCTCTTCATAACCATTTTCTATTGCTACTTTAATTATGTATTCTTTTTCTTTTTCATATTTTTCACGGTTCAGGGGTACATTCACCAATCTGTGTGTTAGGCTGTTGAATACAACTTCTTTGTGAGCGAAATGGTTGAATCCTGATGCCTTAATGTAGGTATCTTTATGTGTGTTCTTTCTGTATATTCCAAATTCTATGTTTTTTTCGTTTCTAGTTAGGGTTAGATCCAAAAATGAGATTTGTCTGTCAGTTTCAGTTTCCATTGTGAATTTTACAGTTTTGCTCTGAAGGTTCAGGAGTACATAATTAAAGTAGCAATAGAAAATGGTTATGAAGAGAACATGGTACACAAGAAAATAAATAAGTTTAAAAGGCAAGAACTAATTAATGAAAGCACACTTAAAAAACAAACAGAAGAGAACATAAGATTAAAAAAATTCACTTACCATCCTGTAAAACACCACAAGTTCCAGAAAATTTTCAATAAGTTTAACATTCGATTGGCCCCAAAGAATGAATACAGCCTAAACAAGATAATTAAAACCAACAAAAATGAAAAAATTGGAGAAGAATATAAATCAGGAATATATCAGATCAAATGTCAAGATTGCGACAAAATCTATATAGGAAAAACAAAAAGAAATTTAAAAACTAGATTGAAGGAACACCTTAGAAATGTAAAAAAGGGTGAAGTGGACAAGTCAGCAGTAGCAGCCCATGCTTGGTCTGAAAAACATTTAATTGATACAGAAGCTAGCCTAATCAAACAAACAGATAAACTAAAGGAACTCACAGTCTGGGAAAAAATCCATATCCAAAAAAACAAAAAAGACAAACTCATGAATTTTGAAACTCCCGCAAATTTTGACCTGATCCAGAGGTTCATCGGTCCACCGATAGAAGTAAGAAGGAAACCGCCAAGAAACGACATAACGCCGGTCGACCAGAGGCTACTGACGATGGAGATAAGCTCCGAAACTGCAGTATAGAAGAAAAAGGATATGAGGTGAGGTAATAAAAACATTAATTTAATTATTAAATTAAACCTCATAATGTTCTTTCCCTGTGAAAGTTAAATAAATACTTACTTACTTACTCACTGGCACTAATAATAATAATTAATGTATTTTATGTCTTTCGGGCGAAATGGCCATAGTTTGGTTTTATTATCACTCAACGTTTCGTCTACTTCTGCGGTAGACATCCTCAGGAGATTCTGCGTGCTTTTTGACCTCATAACTCTTCAAATGTCGGCTACAGACTGGCTGTGCGTTGGAAATCGTGTCCTTGTTTATAGTTCCAACGCACAGCCAGTCTGCAGTCGACATTTGAAGAGTTAGGAGGTCAAAAAGCACGCAGAATCTCCTGAGGATGTCTACCGCAGTAGTAGACGAAACGTTGAGTGATAATAAAACCAAACCACGGCCATTTAGCCCGAAAGACATAAAATACATTAATCAAAACACCTGCCGTGAAAGTCTACAATTTTATATAATAATAATGTTTTATTTATATACGGATTTTCAATGTTTTCACATCTTTCTGTGCCTAAAGTTTTAGTTTCTTAGTTTTATTTTCTTCTCCACTCGTCTCTATCCATCCACTCAATTTCCTCTAGTCCTCTTGTTCTCATTCCGGTTCTTATTTCTTGTATCTACGAGTATCGAGGTCTTCCTTTCCTTCTTCTTCCAAGTAGACACCATTCCAATGTTATTTTTGGTAACCTTTCTTCTTGCATTCGTCGTACATGCCCATAACAATTTAATTGCTTGTATCTTGTATTATAATCTACCATTGAATATCAAACATTTTTTTCTTGTAGGACAGTATTTTTCCCCCTAATTTTGAACATCTTGCTGCTCTCCATCGACATACGTTTTTGTTCTAATTATTTTGTTGAATTTCCAAACTTCAGCTCCATATGGGACAGTACTTTTCGCTATTGAATTATATATTTGTAACTTATTTTTTCTGGTTATATATCTGTTCCATAAGACTCCATTTATCATTGCTATTATTGCTCTACCTTTATATATTCTGTTCTTAATATCACTTTCTTGTTTATCCTCTTTATCCACTTTTACTCCTAGATGCTCAAATTCTTCACATCGTCTACACATATGGTGCTGAAGTCTGGCAAATTCCTACCAGGGAAATGAAAAGAATTTTAAGTTTAGAAATGGATGTTTTAAGAAGATCAGCTGGAAAATCTAGAATGGATAGAATACGAAATAAAGAAATAAGGGATATTATGGGTGTACAAGAGGAGCCGGACATCATAGACATCATAGAAAAGAAAAGATTGCAGTGGTATGGTCATGTCAAACGAATGCCAGAGCAAAGATTGCCAAAAATTGTTATGGAATGGATCCCAATAGAAAGGAGGAAGAGAGGAAGACCGAAGAAAACTTGGATAGAAGGGGTACAAGCAGCTATGAATATCAGAGGAATGGAGGAAGATCAATGGATGGATAGAGAGGAATGGCGTTTGGTTTCCGGAAGACGGCGGCAGCTGCCATGATACCGGATGAATAATAATAATAATAAAATAATAATAATAATAATAATAATAATAATAATAATAATAATAATAATTATTATTATTATTATTATTATTATTATTATTATTATAATAATTATAATTTATTTACCTGATTGAGTTAAAGACAGCATTCACTTGTCTTGAATTCCGCTAGAATAAAATTAAACCGATATTAACAATTATAAAATATATGCATATTTTTAATTAGATGAATTCCATGTAAAATGTTGCATAAAACGTGAAAACGAATGTTCCATCGTGATTAGGCGTAACAGCGCACGCCTTATATTAGCTACTGCCTGTTCGATCTAAGAAACGCATTTTGACATTTGACTTCGCCGCGGTGGACTAGTGGTTATGCCCCTTGCCTCTGGTCCCAAGGGTCGCGGGTTCAAACCCGGCCGTGGTCGATGGATTTTTTAGAACGGAAAAATCCAAGGAGCAAGTCCTCCGGAAGGGACTTCAAGCCGTGGGTCCCGAGTCTGAAATTTTCAGGCTCGTAAAAAATCCTTAAGCCTGAATGAAAAGGCCTCTAAGCAAAATTTACCTAATTTTCCCGTCCTAGTACTACCTTGGTTTCCCAGATGTCAGTATGAGGCGGAACGCTGACCACGTACCACTCAAAATGACATCTATACGAAAACAAGTGTAACTAAAGTTAGTATGGTTCAAATTCCTCCCTGTAGGGGGAGAGCACCTAAATCTCTGTAAAGGGAAAACATAGGCTTACAATACAATGTACTACCGCCTGCGATGGGCAGGACATGTGGCACGAATGGGGAATAAAAGACGTGACTGGTAGCTTCTTGTAGGAAAACCAAAGGGAAAATGCCGAATTGGTAGACCAATAATGAGGTGGGAGAATAATATTAACTACGATTTGAGGGAAGTAGATTATGCAGGGAATGATTGTAAAACATTAGCTCAGGATAGAGATGTATGGAGAGCTTCCTGACATTTGTCTTACAGGTGAGGAAAAACCCCGACAAAAACCTCACCCAGAGCCTGTCCCGACCAGGAATCGAAGCCGAGCCCGCTGCATGACAAGGCAGCACGCTACCTCGAGACCACATTGGTGCCACACCAGTATAGTCTGTAATTAATCGTTCACTACAATGCCAGAATTATGATCCATAAATTTACAAAATACATTATCTGTTTTTCACTAATCTTTAACAATTTCATTTTAGGGTGCTTTCTATAATAATTATAGAATCAAATTATTTTGATCACACATTTTATCACCGAGTTAAGTTACCATAAACTATACGACAGCCGCCATATTTGTAACTTGCATTCAACTTCCTCTCAGTATTCGACCAGTTTGAAACAAAAAAAAAAAATGTGCATTTTTAGTTACTCTCCGACCTTCGAAGAAATATGTAGGTGTATACTTTATTTGATCAACTATAGTTAACATAAATAGCTTCAAATACGCAATTGTATTAATCGAATAGAGTATATATTTTTTGCTTTTCCGTTTAACTGTGCTTTTCCGTTTAACTGTGAACGAATCGCATTAACTGCAGCAATAATGTGCTGCGGGGATTTCCGTCCATTCGTTTTCATCAAGTGTGTTTCTTAGGCTGAACAGACTATCCATCCATCCATAGTAATTCTACCCGAAGGCTGATCCTTCACTGCAATCATAGCATTTTCATGCTATGCTTGCAGCTTTGCTAGGGAGTTGTAGGTGTGGTAGCTTCCCATTGTTTTCCACATCGGCGAAGGATGATGATGATAATAATGATAAGGATGATGATGATGGCCATATGATTTCGGGGACCGTTTAGGCCTTCAAGTTTACCTGACATTTGTCTTACAGGTGAGGAAAAAACCCGATATAAAACCTTACCCAGAAAAACTGCCCCGACCGGTGATTGAACCCGGGCCCACTGCGTGACAAGGCAGCACGCTACCTCGAGACCACAGCGTTGGACGAACAAATATAAATTCGTCTTGCATAGAAATTCCCTCTTAGCGGACTTTTCTTTCTTTCTTTCGTCAATTTCCGTATTTTTCTCTCTGCTGTGTGAATAATTTAAAACGAAAGTAAATAAAGTTTTGACAAGAATGAGATAAACAATAGGAAGTGAGGTTGTATATCCGATGACCGGAAGGGTCACATTTCAGCTGCGTCGTTGAAACATGAGGTAATTCAAGAAGCCCTGAGGCATGGGTCGTGTTTGATCTGCACGTGTGTGCAAGTGGTTATTGACACAGCTACCTCCACTTTGTTCATTTAAAGCAGATCCAACTCCATTTATACTCTCTGACTATTTAAATTCAACTCCCAAATTCCTATCCAAATGGGTTTCAAAACAGAGCACACCTTCCTTACGTTCAGTATAATGAAACAGTTACAATGTCTACCTATTCATGTTGCACTCTGATAAAAATAAATAATAGTATTAGTACAAGTATGTTCTAACCCCTCTACGAAGGAAAAAGAATTAATGAGTTCACGCCAGCGTATTTTGTTTTTTGTTATTTTTTCTTTCTTTAATGCCTGGATTTCCTTCAATTCTTCTGCCTCGTTTTTTGCTTTTCTGCCAATAATTCTGATTGATCCTGAAGCAAGAGATTTATATCCTAGATAATTTTAATACATTTTCTTCTTCTTCTTCTTCTCCTTCTTTGTTAGGAATTTCTATACAATACAGTAGTTTTCCTACAACCCATTATAATGTTTACACCTCTATAAACCCCTATTCTTTGCATCAATCTCCGTTAATCTACTAAATGTTATTATTCACATACTGCAAATTTAATTACTCAATTATTCAAAAACTTCAACAAAAATTGTGTATTTTTCCTTTTTTTTATTAGAATTTATATTACCACCAACATAAATTCAAATAAAAATACGGGAAAACACAATTTATTTTTGCTGTCAGAGACCGGAAGTTTAGGCATAATAAATCCTTAAAATAAGCAGGCAAAAAGGAATTATACATAGCTAAAATAGGCAGGAAAAATACATTATAAATAGCTAAAATAGGCAATAAAAGGCAATTAGAAAATCTTAAAAATTGTGATTTTCGACTCGATGTTTCAATTACTGTTGCAAGCAAAGACATCATCTTCTTAGTAGCCTTGGAAAGTGCATTTTTTGTGTTTCATTGTACTGATATGATATAAAATATTTCTTTTCGTAGTTCACTGACTGCTCGCATATTTTGCATGCGAGTACGTTACCGTCAGTACAAAATACATCGGATCCAAAAGTACTACCATAACCTTACATTTTACTGCGTAAAGGAACACTGAATTTCGGCATCTTGCTGCTAGCTACAATAACGTCGCAATGAAAACTGGAAAAAAAAAATTAAGTTAGACCCGCACTCATTGTTGCCTTTTCGTATAAACACGTGCAGTAATTAAAATGCTTTCTGCTATATATATATATATATATATATTTGCACGGCAGCACTCATTGTTGCGAAGAGAATAATTATGAACTCTCTGAAAGGCAATAATATACATTCAATGAAGTCACTTTCATTATAGCGGCTATAGAAACAAATTAAAATATCCGTAGGCAATTTGTAATAGTAAATTAATAAACAATAGATAAATAATGAAATAAAGGCAACAAAAAACATTTATTTCGTAAATTAGGTTTTTATATTTAAAAAGGCAGAAAAAGTCAACATAAAACTTTGGAATTTTAATCACCAAGGTATAATTGATACAGATTGACTTTCAAATTGAAGATGGATTTAACGCATTTAAAAAAGGCATTCTGCCAAAGTTCAGGTCTCTGGTTTCAGTATTTAAATAATTACATGAGAGAATGTATATGTTAATATTTTTCCCCAAAAAAAAAAGAAATGCCATAAAATGAAGTGCATCTTATAAGGTAAATAATTTTATAATAATAATTATAACATTACTTATTATAATTATATCCAGGAATTGTTGTAAGACTTGTTTCAATCCCCTCTAAACATTTTTGAAGGTCGAGGTAGTTCAAAGTAACCTAAAACCACCATATTTGTAATGTAAAATATGTATTAGTTATTTCTCGGACTATACAGCCAACATACCACAAAACCCGCTAACAAATATGTGAACTCTAAAGCTAATCTGGTGTACACTCGCCCATTTTCGCAGCCTAACCTGCCCAAACTAACACTAACTTGCCTATCAAACACTAACTTGCCCATTTTCTCACCCGAACATAACCCATTAATGCAGATGGACTCTTCTTGGAATAGAATCCCCTTACATGTGAGCAAACTTGTTGGCAATTGGCTGTAGCGGAAACATGTTTTAACATATTGGTAAACTTGATTCTAAAAGTCACATCTTCGATCGAATATTCACTGGTGGCACGGTCGCATAGAATATCCAATGTTACAGTGAATATAAAATATATAATATAAAACAAGTAATAATTCAGGTTATATAGTTAAGATAATTATTTAAAGCCTTGTTCTTTCTCGAATTCAAACGTCGAGATGACGATCCTTCTAAAAAGTAACGCATAAGACGCATCTGGATAGCTCCATCTGGCATTCCACTTTCAGAGTCGCTCATATCTTATGAGAGGAAACTTGAGAGTCTCATTGAAGCCCGCGAAATTCAATGTTCGGTTCAACAATGCATCACACTTGTCTTTTAACAGAGTATGTGGGCATTGCAGGATATCAGGAAACGATCATGCAGATGTTTTAGCCATGTCTGCTGCAGAATCTAAATCACAGTATGATCTCTGCCATATTTCTTCCTTGAAGTCGCAAATAAAGGTACACATAATAGCAAGATGGAAAAACGTGTGGCTCAATAGTACTATATGTACATTAACAGGACAACTATTCTTTCCCAGTATTTATTACAGAATAAAATGGAAAAACGTTGTTCCAAATTTCATACTAACACAATTTCTCACTGGTCAGGGAAAATTTGCCCAATACCTCCAGCGATTCAACATCAGAGAAAATGCAGGTTGTAATTGTGTATTGGCAGCCGAAGTTTTGAACATATTATTTTTGATTACCCTTTGTTCTGGAATGAAATGTTCGAAATCATCTCTCTTCTATCTAAATGCCGCCTCTTTAAGTGAACTATCTATTACGGAAGTGCTTTTGACGGAAAATAACTGCAAACTTCTTAATGCCTTTATAAATTAGGTTCTTAAAAAACCTTTAGTTTTACATAATGTATCACAAACTTTGACACCAACTATTACCGTAATATATCTGGAGTGAAATAAGATTTGTAAATTTTGGATAATAGATAATAATAGTATAATAATAATAATAATAATAATAATAATAATAATAATAATAATAATAATAATGTAATATAGCATTTTAACATATGGTGCTGAAGTCTGGCAAATATCTACCAGAGAAATGAAAAGAATTTTAAGTACAAAAATGGAAGTTTTAAGAAGATCATCTGGAAGATCTAGAATGGATAGAATACGAAATAAAGAAATAAGGGAAATTATGGGTGTGCAAGAGGAATCGGGCATCATAGACATTATAGAAAAGAAAAGATTATAGTGGTATGGCCATGTCAAAAGAATGCCAGAGCAAAGATTGCCTAAAGTTGTTATGGAATTGATCCCAATAGAAAGGAGGAAGAGAGAAAGTCCGAAGAAAACTTGGATAGAAGGAGTACAAGCAGCTATGAATGTCGGAGGATTGGAGGAAGATCAGTGGATGGACAGAGAGAAATGGCGTTTGGTTTCCGGAAGACGGCGGCAGCTGCTATGATACCGGACGATGATGATAATAAATTTAATAACATCGAAATTCAAATGTGGACGTGAAATTAGCGATAATGTATGCTCATTTGGCTCTACATTCAGGCTTGAATTTCATTTACGTGCCGTGAATATACGACACGGGATATATTCTTCTTCGGAGAGTAAATTTTGGTCAGAATCTTACGCTTGATGAAAATCCATCGAACACGGTCGAGTTTGAACTCGTGATTCTCGGAATTAGAGGCAAGTATCGCAACTACTGGTTCGTCAAGAGAGTTTAGTACTGACTCAGTGTATAGGGTAATAAAAATTCCTTTGAAAACTAAGTACGTTCAGTTGTTTTCACATGACTGAGTTTTATATTCTCTTTTTTTGAACAAACTAAATATGAAAAATACAACTTGCACAATTGCGTTTTAAAAGTATTACTCATACTCCATTTTCTCTTTTAGACAAAATAAAGCTAACATATACTAACATTCTATTTTAAACTAACTCAATGATATCGATATCGGAGTTCATGGCCGGACGGATAGAAGCTTACAACGCATTCTTATCCTGAGTTACTATTTTCAAATAATTTCTTGAATTACTCGTTTCAATAATACCACGCTTAATATTTATCTCTCGTCTATTCTTGGATTATTTACGGACGCTATCCCTCTAGTTTTCCTACAAGCATTTTTCATATGATTCTCTTTAATTTCACATTCGTACTACATGTCTTCCACATCACAGTCTACAATAATTTTGTTCTTACATTCAATTTCCCATGAAGGTCTCAGTTTCATGTGGTTTTCTCGATTCCCGTATCTCTTTCTCACCTTTCAGTCCAAGATTTTTCTTAAGAAATTTATCACAATTTTACTAGAAATGTTTTCCTCTCTCTTAAAGTAGGAGAACATGATTCAGATCATTATAATTGGTGAAGTAGTATGCGAAATTCACAGCACCTAGTAAATTAAGTTTAATGAAGAAAATATTCTCCTGTAGATTTGATCGTAAGTAAACATTAAACGTTATTATATAATGAATGTGCAGAATTTATTAAGCGAACTGCAGAATATCGCAATGCAATACATATGGTTTACTAGGAAAAAAATATCAAATTTGCTAACAACCGTCTAGAATGATTTACAAATGATTTGTAAGGTTGGACAAACTGTACCACATTTTTGACTATACCAAACATAGAAGGACCTACTACCAATCACTATTTACTGACGAATGAAAGACAAACCAATAGAAAAGTATCATCAAGTTATGCAGAATATTCAATACATTTATGCAGAATGACGCCGAATAGTATATATACTCGTAACGTGATTCAAACAGGTTTGGACATGTTTAGACATATTTTAGTGCAAAAATTAATTAAATCCAATATAAAATTATTAATGTAAAACAAAAATGCAAATCAGTAAAAATACAAAAAGACGATGAACAAATCTTCCAATAATATTTGAAATGCCATCATTCTATATATTTAGCTTAACATTTTTTAGAGAATGTGGAATGACAAGAGTCCCTGTATGCATAATAGCATGCGTTTCTTGTATTTATCCTATATTTAATTTCTTTCTGCATGTCAATCTTCTTTATGACAATTGTTTCTAGGTATTTGAATTTCCCCAAATCTTCATAAAATTCCATTTGTTGTTCAGTGTACATTATGAATAGACAACGGAATTGTAGGTCCTAAAAAGTGGAAATTTATGTGAATAAAAGAGATCTTATCCATAGCTCAATTTACGTTCTATCCGCCGTGTGATCTAGTGGTTATGTTCCTTGTCTCTTAGACAACGGAATTGTGGGTCCTAAAAAGTGGAAATTTATGTGAATAAAAAAGATTTTATCCATAGCTCAATTTATGTTCTATCCGCCGTGTGGTCTAGTGGTTATGTTCCTTGTCTCTTAGACAACGGAATTGTAGGTCCTAAAAGTGGAAATTTATATGAATAAAACAGATTTTATCCATAGCTCAATTTATGTTCTATCCGCCGTGTGGTCTAGTGGTTATGTCCCTTGTCTCTTAGACAACGGAATTGTAGGTCCTAAAAAGTGGAAATTTATGGGAATACAAGAGATTTTATCCATAGCTCAATTTATGTTCTATCCGCCGTGTGGTCTAGTGGTTATGTTCCTTGTCTCTTAGACAACGGAATTGTAGGTCCTAAAAAGTGGAAATTTATGTGAATGAAAGAGATTTTATCCATAGCTCAATTTATGTTCTATCCGCCGTGTGGTCTAGTGGGTATGTTCCTTGTCTCTAATCTCGAGGATGGCTGGTTCAAACCCGGCCGAGGTCGATGAACTTTTAAGATGGAACAATTGAAAGGAAAAGTCCTCCGGAGGGACTTTAATCCGTGGGTTCCGAGTCTAAAGCTTTTCGAGCTTATAAAAGAACCACAAAGTTGAATAAAAATACGTTTGAGCAAAATTTAACAGACCTTCATCCAATAAAAGAATACCTTAGTTGCCTACTAGATGTCTCTTTAAGCAAACCACATGTCGCTCGTTGACATATGTAGGTAAATAAGCATACTTAAATTAACCTGGTTGTCCATCGGTGCGATCTCGACGTAGTGCGCTGTCTTGTCACGCAGCGGGCACGAGTTCAAGTCTGCGTAGGGACAAGTTTCCTCGGTGAGATTTTTTTTGCGGTTCTCACCTGTTAGATAAATGCCAGGAAACTTCAAACTCCAAACGGTCATCATTATCATCAGCATTCACATTCGGCTTAGATTAAGTTTAAGATTAAGGACTCTCCTGTCGCAACACTATCATAATTTTCACCCATCATATCGTCAGGCAGAGTAAACCCGTCTTCCATGCGTCCCAACCTCAGAAGTGGGTTACAATTATGCCATTGCCAGCAGAGAACACCAGAAATGTCGAAATGACAACCTGAGAATTGAAAAATAATTAGTCTGCTTAAGAAACGCGTGCTAGGTAGCACCCATATATATAGCCTATACGTATGGGGTATATATATATATATAATAATAATAATAATAATAATAATAATAATAATAATAATAATAATAATAATAATAATAATTACTATTATTATTATTATTATTATTATTATTATTATTACTAATTATTAGGCAGCAAGAAACGCAATACCGGAGAAAATTCGGAACTAAAAAATTAGAGAAAAAATTAATGTTAATCATCATAGAAGTAATAGAAGAACGAAGATTGGAATGGTATGAGTATCTGAAGAGGACGGAGAATAATAGAATCTCAAGAATGATGCTGGAATGGAATGATAAAGACAGGAGGAGGAGGGGGAAACCAAGGGAACAGTGAATGAATGAAGTGAGAAAAAACATGATTACCAAAGACTTCAATGAAGAAGATGGTGAGGATTGAAATCTCTGGCGGAGCAGAATACATTTGGGCTGAAGGATAATTACTGTAATGCAGATAAAATCCTTAATAAAAATTATTATTATCATCATCAACATCATCATCATCATCCTTTACGGATTAGGTCTTCGCCTGTTCCGATCTCACATCTGTTCAGCCTAGCGCTTTCTTGGTCTTCCCACCGATCTTTGTCCTACAGGATTATACATCAGTGCCATCTTTGGTATCCTATCCTCTTTCATTCTTTGCAGATGTTCTATCCAATTGTTCCTGTGTTCTTGTATTTGTTGAAGACGTGGTTGTACTTTTAGTTCCTCTCTAATATTCTCATTTCTTATATGTTCTTTTCTTGTACAACCTTTCATAACCACTTTTTATTATTATTATTATTATTATTAAAATTTAAAACACTGTAATGCGTTAGTGAGCTTTCTTTTACGTGTTTTGTATAAAAGTGGAAGATAAAAAATGAAAATGATTTTGTGGAAGAAAATTATCATAAGTAATGCCACGAGTGATATCCAAATTATCGATAAATTCACGACTCACTTCGTGAGTCGTGAATTTATCTAGAGAATTTGGAAATCAAGAGTGGCATGTGTTAGGACTATTTAACGAATAAAATTAAGCTGTTTACTCGCAAATCATTATTTAACTGTAGTTATTTTAAAATATGTATATATTTAATGTAAACGGCGATGTTTAAAAACAAATGAGAAACGATAGGTACGCTTCAACTGCTTCTTTTGTTTATCGCTGCAACCAGATCATACTATTTATTGTCAAAGGAACGCAATATTGTAAGAATGCTCTCTAGTGGAGAAAAAATGAAACACATCAAACTGTATATTAATTCATTTCTGATGTAAATATGACAATTATATTTTTCTGGATTGTTACCTGGAAAAAAAAATACATTTAAGAAAGTGCAAACAGTGGTTTCTTTTTTAGTTGTCTAATCAATTGCTACAAATGTTTTCATATTACCGCATGCGGCATGTGTTGACATTCATGTACTATTTATACAATCTGGTAGCCGTATTTCCTGCGGGCTCTGTCACTGCAAAATAATGGTCAGACCTGTTCAGAATATTAAGAAGGAGGAGCTTTCTTTAATATGGTAATTATAACACTGATAAATATTTCGTGAAACACGACTCTGATTGGTTGTAAAACAGAAATAATTGAAACGTGATTGGTCATTGACTCCCATTTGGGGCATGAGTTAAATAGTCACTGAAAATAGAGGATAATGAGAAAACGAAGCATGGAAACTGAAGCCGCCAAGAGTTAGGTATCAGAACTGCAATCAAGTGATCAGAAAAGGCATTAGTGTTAACTGGTGTTAGCTTAGCCCCCATTGAGAAGAAGTTGAAGGGGCTCCACGCACGTTAGATTACTCCTGTTAGATAGGTGACACGCAATGCCACATTAATATCGCAATGTGTTACTACGCTGTGACATTAACATCTGAAAATGGATTGTTAAACTTAATAACATAACTATCTTTAAAGAGGTGGAACCAAATAACTTCCTGTGGAATTAAATATTGTACACGCTTGATTGTTATCTTGATTGCACCATTTTTATTCGCATAAGAACATACTAATGTTGGTTTAGTCACGACAATAGGCCAACTATAGCATTAGGGTAACGTACCAGGGCATTCGATAAGTAATGGTAAACACTGCTATAACACCATACAAATTATTTAGGATACATCTCATATTACGAACTTGTTTAATGGGTATCCTGCCAAGTCAACCACCGTATAACTCGCCAAATCTTTGGAAGACGGTGAAATCCATCTGCAGTATCTTTCTGGATATCTCTCTCATTTGACCGATCTAGAGCAGGGATGTCCAAACTACGGCCCGATAGCCGGATAGCACTCTAATAAATTAAAATCAGGACATGTTGCGCGTATGGGGAATGAAAGACGTGCATGGAAGCTTCTTGTAGGAAAGCCAGAGGAAAAACGCCCAGTTAGTAGACTAAGAATGAGGTGGGAGAACTATGATTTGAGGGAAGTAGATTATACAGGGAATTATTGGAAAGCATTAGCCATGAACCTACGGGTTCGATAGTGCCAGTGAGTAAGTTAGGGTAGGCCTGTAATATTAGTAAATCAGTAATGGATTAAGAGCTTGGGAAATGTGTTATAACGACATAACAAGAAAAGTAGCATATCAACACGCTTATAATAGTAGTAGTAGTAGTACTACTACTACTACTACTACTACTACTACTACTACTACTACTATTACTACTATTGCTACTATTACTACTACTAATAATAATAACAAACAATAAAATGTCATGTAAAAATAATGAGAGAAAGCAGATTCCCAAGAAGAATACTAGAATGGGTGTCATTTGGTAGAAGAAGAGGACGGTCAAATATAACGTGGATGTTTTGAGCGGCATGAGGGAAAAAAAGATTGGATGAAGAACATTGGAATGACAGAGAGATGTGGAGGAGAATGGCAATAGATTCATTGGGCAAGACAATGATTTGACCTCCTAAATAAATATTAATAATAATAATAATAATAATAATAATAATAATAATAATAATAATAATAATAATAATAATAATAATCCACATCAGCTAATGTAAGGTCTATTTCCCGGCCAACCTTGATGTTCCTTCCATTTGGCTAGCGATACAAATAAGTTTGGGCGGCTGTGATCTAGAGCTTTCTGGCTCTCAACTCTTAATTGAAATTGAATGCCTCGTAGACTTTCTCTGTTCTTTGAGAATACGTTATAGTCGTAAGGACTCATGTCTCTTGAATTTGAGGGATCTTAGAGTACTTCTGAATTACACCTTCTAAAGAAATTCTACTGATCATCTTTTTAGGGTGGTATGATGTACCAAATGTGAGAAACAGTGAATGCATTCACTAAATATTGCTATTTCGAAACTTACAATATTACAGATTTATACAACAAAGACTACTCAACAACAAAATTACAATGGTCACCACTAAGTTCGCTGATTTACAACAGTTCATCGAATGTCCTGGTACAATACTATTGGAATTATGAATTGTTAAGTAGCTTGATTTCAAAACATACTATTTTATACTATAATGCTTTTATATTCACCAGATGTTTCATGGTCAATCATTGTATCTCCAACTACATATGCAGTGGCCGAACCCTTCAACTCTGTGGAGATACGCAGAACGAAAACACCCGGTACATAGGCCAAGAATGAGAAGTAAAAATAACATTAACCTTGATTTGAAGGAGCTAAATTGTTACAGGGGTTCGTTGAAAGATCTTACCTCAAGATAAGGATATATGTCGACCGTTGTGGACCAGTGTCGGACCCAAGGATCGAGGGTTCAACCCGGTTGATGGATTTTTTTAGAATGGGAAAAAACCAGGGAGCAAATCCTTCGGGAGGAACCTGAAGCCGTGGGTCTTGAGTCTCAAAATTTCATGATCGTAAAAGATATTTAAGTCTGAATAAAGAGGCCTCTAAGCAATACTTTCATCATCATCATCATCCTAGTAATACCTTAGATGCCTACTAGGTGTCTCATTGGATCGGAATGTTGACCGTTTACCATTGATGACATCTGTAAGCAAATAAGTGTAACTAAATTAACTTAGTCTCGTAGCTCCTAACAAAAGGTAAAGCTAATGCCTAATATTAGGCAAAAGCTAAAGTAAAAATACATAATAATTTAAGAGAGGAATTTACAGTCAATAAAGGCCTTAAGCAGGAATGCAGTTTGTCACCAATTCTTTTTACATTTATTTAGACCAGGCTCTTAACTTATGGTATAAAAAATCTTCTGAAATGGGTATTCCTATAGGAGGAAAAGTACTGCATTCTTTGTTGTTTGCAGATGATCAACTAATTTTTCAGGGGATGAAGATGATATGAAATATATGATAAATAAACTAATGGAAGAATATAAAAAATGGGGACTGAATATAAATTTACAGAAAACAGAATATATGTGTTTGGGGAAGGATGTGGATGACCTCATACTTGAAACAGGGAAAATAAAAAAAATGTGAATTTTTTTTAATATCTTGGGTCAATAATTACAAGTTTATGTACCTGTGAGAGAGAAATACAGACTAAAATTGCAATGACAAAAAATGCAACTAAGACTATGGAATAATTTGGAACAAAAATATTACAAAGAAAACAAAAATTAAAATTTATAAGACCATAATACAGAATATTTTGTCATATGGAAGTGAAACTTGGTCTTTGACGGAATTACAAAAGAATAAAATTAGAACAGTTAAATTTGATTATTTTAGAAGAAGTCTCCAAGAAACAAGACAGGATAAAATAAAAAATGAATTCCTTTAGAGAGAAATGAATGTCACCTCATCTGTTGTTAAGAGGATTTAAAATCAAACGCTTAAAAGGTATGGCCATGTACAAAGAATGGAAAATGAAAGATGGCAAAAAAATATATACCAATGGTCACCCCCTGGAAGAAATAAACGTGGCAGACCAAGATGGAAATGGAAAACCTATGTCAGAACCATAGTGGATGATAGGAATTTGGAAGAGGGAGATTGGAATGATAGAGATAAATGGAAACTGAAGACGGCAAACCTATAAGTGGGGGAAAGCCGAAGAAGAAGTAAGACGCCATTATATGTATATATATATATATATATATATATATATATATATATATATTTATGGAGAGCTTATTTTCTCGTAGCCATGAACCTACGGTTTCGATAGTGCCAGTTAGTTAGTTATAGACTAGTAACGAGCATTCTTGATGCGTCTTAGTGTGCGAAAATCTTCTAATTTAGTTACAAGTTTACAAGATACGTATCTACAGCACATGACATATTTATACTCTGAATCTTACAAAATATCTATGACCGGAGAACCAAATAAAAAGTAAAGTAAAGTAAGGTAATCCCACTACAGGACTCGGGAAGCCCTTGGGGTAGTAGGAGGTTAAGGCTCCCACTTTTTCTAGAGAATCGGCACTTGATGTCAGCCGGGTTCTCAGCCCTGCGTGACGGCCGCCTTTACCCCCAGAACAAGCGTCTGGTAACTCATTTCCGTTAGAGGCTGAGTCGACCCCAGGGCCATAGTGCCGCCAGAAGGTTTTTGGTCAGTTTAAAAATCCTGACCCCACCCTCGACCTTCCGACTTGCAGCGCAGTGCCTTAACCACTACGCTACGGCGCAGCACTTTATATGTACCTATACATATTCATGTAAGAATCTTAACTTACCTTATTTTATTACATCTTTTGTTAGTGTTAGCTAATATTAGAACACATCCCCATTGTTGTTTTATTTACTCTATATTTTTATAATATTGTAGAGTGGTAAAAAAAATTGTATTTTTTATATGATTTTATTATTCCCGGGTTGAGTGGAAGAGAAGACCTAATGGACTTAACTCTGCCAGCTTAAATAAAGCATTATTATTATTTTATAAGGTTGAATAACGTAATAAACGAAATTGGTTACTTAAGAGAAATTATTACGATGCGAGATTTTAATGGTAGAATTGATACCAGGACTGGGAGTGAAGTGGTGGGTCATTTTGGAGAGGAGAAAATTAATGATAACGGCGAAAGACTTATATGTGAGCAGTAGTTAAAAATTACAAACGGATTTTATCAACACAAAGATACATAAATACACAAGATATCAAGAAACTTTACAGCAGAGATCAATAATAGATTATATCATTGTTGGACATAATACGGATTTGAAAATACAAGATGTTAGAGTGTATAGAGGACCAACCTGTGGCAGTGATCATTATTTGGTAAATGCAACATTTTTTTTTCATATTTTAATAAGTGTGGCGATAAGAAAGAGAAATTGGAGATATCAGAAATTATTATGATCACACCTCTATATATTACTCAGTTGTTAGAGGAAGATAGTATGTTATACCTGAAAAACAGTATCAGTATATTGTCGAAAATACACACATGGCTGCTAGGGAAGCTTTGAGAGAAAAAGAAATATAGAATAAGAAAGCTTATTTTTGGAATAAGGAGATTAAGAAATATGTAGACGATAAAAAGTAACTATTTTAAATGGTAAGTACAAAAAAATGACGGACAAACTGGATTATAAAAAAGCACAAGCAAAGGTATGGAAGAAGGTGACAGAAGAAAAGGGGACAAGCTTCCTGGGTGAGGTTCAAATTCGGGGCTTAACCTTTAAGGCTTAATGGTTCTCGAACATCATATGGCCATCATAATGATCATTATTCATATTGACCCTAGATTAAGATTAGGATTAAGGTCTCTCCTGGGACACCATTATCTTCATCATCACCCATCATATCATCGAGGCAGCGTAACCCCGCCTTCTGGGCGCCTCAACTTCTGAACTTGGTTACACTTATTCCAATGCCAGGAGGAACACCTAAAATGTCGAATGACCATATGCAGCATTGAATATTAAAACAAATATTTATTGTAATTAATTATTCTTACTTTTTATAAGTCCTTCTGGCAACAATGTTATATTGGCTATACAGGCCTAAATTATCCAGATTACTAATCACATTCTACATCAATAAATCTTCAATTGCTGGAAAAAGTTATTTCCGAAATATTGAATGAACGGAATTTATTGCGTTTTTTTCAAAAGAAAGAAGATACATATGTATTTACATTGCGCACGGGCCTGCTTGGCCGTACGTGCATTTTCCGAAATATTAAACTAGAAACATATAAAACGGTGTTTTTTTTTCACTTATACTACCTGGCAATGCACCATGGCTATTTAGGCCTACTTTAAGAGAGGAGATTTGAGATTAATGTCTGGACGCTCAGTTGTATAATTATTCAGATCGTGGATCAAAGCGCCGTAGCCGAGCGGTTAAGGTAGGATGCCTTGGCGCAGAGCTACGGGACTTGCGCTGGTTCGAGTCTCCATGGGGGAAGAAATTTACTCATGGTATTTCGGCCAGTATGGGACCGGTGCCCACCCAGCATCGTGAGGCAATTGGGTAGCTACAATAAGTAGCGGCTCCAGGTTGAGGAACCAGCTATAACGGCTGGGGGACTCGACATGCTAACCACATGTCACCCCTACACTGGCTGTTGATCATCTACCTCTGTGATTGACACATGTGGATGTGAAGGGCCAGCAGCCGACTGGTAAAAGGGCAACCGCTGAAAAGTGGAAAGACCCTCAATCGGAATCGGAATCGGATCAAAGCACGAATTCGCGTTCTATTAAAGATCCTTTTAGTCTGGTAGTCAGTATTTGACTTTACTTATATTAATAAAATATTTAATTTATTTTATAAAGACATTTATATCCTTTGAATAATAATGTTTGATTATCACTTTGAATAAAATATCGACTTTCACTTTTTATACTTAATTTATAAAAAAACACAAAGTTTAATATTTATAATTCTTCACTTTCTTATTTAATATATAAAAATGAATGTATGTTTGTTTGTTTGTTTCTTCGTATTTTATGCGCGGCCATACCGTTGATCCGATTGTGATGGGGTTTTTTGCAAATGTTCAGGAAATTCCCGGGATGAACATAGGCTATAAGAGAGTTGTGTGTGATACTCAACTCCTACACCCTTAAAAGTCGCCCTTTATGGTGGAAAACGTGAAAAAGTAGCTCTTTGGACGTTTAATGCCTTACCCTACCTAAACCATAACAAGTACACACCATTAATGTAGGCCTACACAGAATTGAATATCTCAAAACGCTCTACAAAAAGTCCGCGACAGCATATGTTAATCTCTTACGGATAATTCACAATAACCATTTTTGTCTTTCGTTGATGCTAAGAAGAACGAGACAAGTACGTTAGATTCCTGTGCAAGCATAGCAGCACATGGCGGATATTCTTTTACGGATAACCCACAATAACGAATTTTGTCTTTTAGCTCATTTATGCCAATAAGATCGAGATAAGTAGGTTCCCGGGCGATACCGCATAATCAGCACGCGGACTCTTAAAATAATTACGATATATATTTATAATTATTTTTCATTTTGCTTATTCAACTAATCATAAGAAGTACATTAATTTTTGTCTTTCAGCTCATTTATGCCAAGAAGATCGGGATGAGTAGATTCCCGGACAACGCCAGGTAAACAGCACTGGGTATCGAAAAATAATTACAATATAAATTTTTCCTTCTACTTATTTAACTAAACATGAATCACATTAATGTTCGTATTTCAGCTCATTTATGTCAATAAGATCAGGATAAGTAGATTCCTGGGAAATCCGGGTAATCAGCACGGGGTATCTAAAAATATAAATTTATAATTATGTTTCATTTTAATTATTTAACTAAACAGAAAAAACACACCATTTTTCATTTATTTAGGCGTAGCAGGGCACGGCGGGTATTGGCTAGTTATAAATAAATATTTGAATGTTTATAATAATATGACTAGGCCTATTGACAGCACTTTTGCTATGTAAAATATGAGGATAATGAGCTCTTTTCCCGTAGCCATCACAATAGGTGCCGTTTACTACATGTACGGTAAGGAGACTAATTGGACGGCGTTATGCATCAACCAGCTATGCGTCATTATCTAAGTTTACAGAAAAAATACGTTAAAGTTTAAGCCAATCTTCACTATACATTGTAGCGCCAAACAAACAATATTGAATATTACGAGTTATTTTCTTTGTTTTACAGTTATCTATCTATGAGTGGGAATATTTGGTGCTTAGCTGCATGATACAAAATTTATTTTAACATTTATGAAGATATGGTTTCATAGCCGTTTGTTGCAAAATATAGAATATCTGATAGGACAAGTGGTGTTTACATTTTTTCTCTAGTATTATATTTAAAGATTTGCGGCAAAAAGTATGCGTACACTTACTTCATGAGGCAGTGTAGCAGTTGGCATCAATATATATATATATTTGATAATGGCGTTTAGCCGGTTGATTCATAACATCGTCATTTTTTAAAGTAGAGGAACACAACAAAATCGCATGTTCTTCAATAGCATAATTTCAACAAATTTCGTTTAGGTGTGCTGGTAAAGATGTTATCTTGATCAAGTGAAGTACAGGCTGGAACCTGATTTAAACTTGATGGCAACAAATATCCCCATGAAGGTAAATGCGCAAGCAAAGAAGAAATAATACAAAAAAAGAGTAAATAATGTAGCAAAAAAGGATGAGCATGTAGAGATGTTATTAATCGTTCAATGTCCTTTGAAAAAAAATTGGATCAGACGGATACGAACAGACAATGAGTATAAAATACTTCATAACAGTGGGCTACATTCCTTTATGGGAAACTACATGTGATCCATCCATAGTAATTCTGCCCGAGGGCAGGTCTTTCACTGCATCCATAGCATTTTCATGCTATGATTTGCAGCTTTACTAGGAAATTGTAGGTGTGGTAGCTTCCCGTTGCTATCCACACCGGTGAAGGATGATGATGATGATGATACGGGTGATGACCATATGATTTCGGGGACCGTTTGGGCCTTAAAGTTTTCCTGACATTTGTCTTAGAGGTGAGGAAAAACCCCGATAAAAACCTCACCCAGAAAAACTGTCCCGACCGGGGATCGAACCCTGGCCCACTGCGTGACAAGGCAGCACGCTACCTCGTGACCACAGCGGTGGACACTACATGTGATAAGAGAAGTAAAATATCTTAGATTACATGTACAGGGCTTGCGGATCGAATGGGGAATCAAAGACAGCCTTACATGAAGATAACCTCCAATTGGTAAGCCAAGAATGAGGTGGGAGAATAACATTAATCATGGTTTGAATTAACTAGATTAAGTATGCAGGATAAACACAGAGCTTATGTCCGCGACGCCATGAAAAATCAGATTCAAGGGAGACAATGAGCGAGTGGAGTAGCCATCTCTGTTGGAATCATGTTGTGAACGCTATTGCGCAGGCTTGAGAATCAAAATAGTTGTCCTGCTTAATAAAGTTGATGGTTAATCTCGAGAAGCAGAAAAAGGTGATCCATCTCTGTACAGCACCGGCCCAAGTTAATTAAATTCAATTTACACGCAACTGACTGCACGCCACCTCCCAGCCGTGTACACTTGCAACACACATGCCTTACACACTCCACTGCCATGTTTTGTTCTTGCAACTCTTTCATAATCATCCCTATATTATAACCTAAAATTTCCGCTAATGCTGTAATAATAACATTAGCGAATAATATCTTTCTTTTATCTTCTTAGTGGCTAATACACGCTATGCGCTGCTGCACGTACATAAATGATACGTGTTTTTATGTTTAGATGAAATAAGTAAAAAGAAAAATAATTATAAATTTTTGCCGTATTTATTTTTAGATACTATGTGCTGAATTCCTGGCGTTTCCCGGGAATCTACTTCTTGGAATCAGTGACCTGAAAGACAAAAATGGTTATTGTGTGCTATCCGTAAAATATTGACATGCTGTCGCAGACTTTTTGTAGAATTTTTTTAGACGTTCAATTCTGCGTAAATTAATTTGGTTATATTTGGGCTGATGATTAAAAATATTATAAGATTCGCCGTACATGGTTTCCATGATAAACTATGCAAAACCACAAACTTCCACGAACCGTCTGATGAGTGTGTATGTAAATATTGTGAGCAAAAGTGCGAGACGTATCACGCATTGGTCTGCAGACAAGAAACTCTGACACAGTTGTCAATAACTGTAAATAACCATGCACATTGTGCGCATTTCCTATTATTATTATTATTATTATTATTATTATTATTATTATTATTATTATTATTATTATTATTATTATTATTAAAAATATTATACACATAACGAATAGAAGGACGAGAAAAAATAAATCGATTAATATTTAAGTCCCCATGCATGTAATCGTCATAAGTAATGCCACGCGTGATTTCCAAATTAAATTCACGACTCACGAAGTGAGGAGTGAATTTATCTAGAGAATTTGGAAATCAAGAGTGGCATTTGTTAGGACTATTTAACGAATACAATTAATCTGTTTACTCACAAATCATTATTTAACTGTAGTTTTATTTTAAAATATTTATATATTTAATGTAAACGGGGATGTTAGAAAACAAATGAGAAACGATTGGTACGCTTCATTTGCTTCTTTTGTTCATCACTTCAACCAGATCACATTATTTATTGCCAAAGGATCGCAATGTTGTAAGAATACACCCTAGTGGAGAAATTTATAACTAACGTAAAAGTTATTAATTAATTTCTGATGTAAATATGTCAATTATATTTTTCTGCAACGTCATTTCCTGAAAAATAATTCGTTTAAGAAAGTGCAAACAGTGGTTTCTTTTTTTGTGGTATAATCAATTGTTACACATGTTTTTATATTATCTCTCGCATGCCCTTTCTGTTGACATTCATGCACTATATATACAATCTGGTAGGCGTATTTCTTAAGAAGTCAGTCACTGCAAAATAATGTTATGACCTATTCAGAATGTTAAAAAGGAGGTGCTTTCTTTATTATGATAAACTTTAGTTGGTAATTTCTAGGCGTAACACGACTGTGATTGGTTGTAAATAAAAAAATCATTGAAATGTGATTGGTCATTGACTCCCATTTGGGGCATGAGTTAAATAGTCTCTATAAAGAATAACTGGAGAAGAAATAAAAAATGCAAATGCTATAAGCATTAATGATATTCAATCAAATAAAAAAGTTATCACAATACTATATGTGGTTTAGGAGGCGTAAGCCATTTAAGGGTCTAAAAAGCGATTTTTTGCACCGATATCTTTTTTTTTTTTACCTCCGGCTTATAGTACGTATGGAAATATGTTATCCAAGTTAATTGTCCCAGAAAATTGTCTCTAAATGATGGTAAAAACACCATTCAAACCGGTCAAATAGTTTTTGAGTCCATAAAGGACAGACAGACTCACATTCATTTTTATATTTATATAAAGATTATATCTCTATAATCAAGACTAAAAGTGTGTAAAACACTGGCTCTTCCAACTCTTTTGTATTGTAGCGATGTATGGATGTTGAAACAAAAGGATATACAGAGACTTAGTTCTGCTGAAATGAGATACCTTCAGAGGACTGCAGGATACACACTACTAGATCACAAAGAAATGAAGACATCTTAGAAGAATTACACATGGAACCTTTAGAAAACAAAATTTCTGATTATAAGTCAAGATGGATGCAACATGTTCATCGAATGGAAGATCGCAGGATACCCAAACTAATATTAAGGAAGAAGACCAGGACGTCCACTCAAAAGACTTCTGGATGGTGTTTCTCTTGAGGCCGAAACAGGTCAATAAATAGCCTAAATTCGTGAATGTACTATGATGATGATCATGACGATTATATCTCCATAATTTAAAAATAGTTCTTCCTTCCGAAATTTTAAATTTCTAGCGATCCTAAATCAGTTTATTATCGTTATTATTATTATTATTATTATTATTAGGTAGTAGTAGTAGTATTATTATTAATAATATTTCCATTATATTAAGTATATATATATATATATATATATGTGTGTGTGTGTGTGTTGTGTGTGTGTGTGTGTGTTTGTGTTTGTGTAGTTAGGGCCCCGTGGTGGGGGAAGATACTTTCTCTTGCAATTTCGTCCAGTGGGACCGGTGCCCACCCAGCATCCAGAGACTTTTTGGGTAGCTAGAGTATATTATAGTGACACTAAATTGAGGAAACTAGTTATAACGGCTGGGGTACCCGAAATGTTGATCACATATCACCCCTTCTCTGGTTGGATGATCATCTACCACTATGATTTCTACGTATGTATGTGAGGCCAGCAGTCAGCTGTTAGACCAAGGACCTTCTAGGCCTGTCACACCATGGAGTTAAATATACACTGTATACATTTACAAATCTAATTTAATTGCAGTAAGATGTGACAATAAACTATCACAATGTCAGTAAATGCATACAGGGTTAAGAAAAGGATGCCCTCTATCGCAACTTTTATTCAGGGCGCCGTAGCTGAATGGTTAAGGCAGGAAGCCTTGGCGCAGAGCTACGGGACTTGCGCTGGTTCGAGTCTCCATGGGGAAAGAAATTTTCTCATGGTATTTCGGCCAGTATGGGACCGGTGCCCACCCAGCATCGTGATGCATTTGGGTAGCTACAACAAGTAGCGGCTCCAGGTTGAGAAAACCAGCTATAACGGCTGGGGGACTCGACATGCTGACCACATGTCACCCCTACACTGGCTGATTATCATCTACCTCTGTGATTGACACATGTGGATGTGAGGCCAGCAGCCGGTTGGTAGGCTAAGGGCCTTGTAGGCCTGTCGCGCCAGGAGTATTTGAATCAGATAGAGACTGAAGAGAATAACACCACTCACATATACAATTGAACAAAATTATGAAATTGGATTCGTTAATTTTTGCTATTTAACTCATGCCCCAGCCAGAAAGTTATGGATTTTCATCAAGTAAACACCAACTCAATTGATTACTAAATTAAAACATGTCACAAATACGGAAATTAGAAACATAATGGAAGCAGAAGAAAGCATAATTGAAAGAATTGAGGAGAAGGAATTAAAGTGGTTAGGACAGGTTTTAAGAATGGAAGATGAGCGATGGCCGAAGCAACTATATGAATGGCATCCGAACAGAAAGTAGAAAAGAGGGAGACCAACGTTAACATGGAAGGAAAACATGAAGACAGTAATGTAAGCTAGAGGGCTAAGCATCGAAGATGCCCAAGATCTTAGGCTTTGGAGGTTTGGCACGGGAAGACAGCAGCAGCTGTAAAAACCCGAAGATGGTTAGATAGAACTCATGCCTCAAATGGGAGTCAATGACCAATCACGTTTCAATGAATTTTGTTTTACAACCAATGACAGTTGTGTTTCACCTCGCTCTTTATCGAATTATCTTTACCAGTTCCTGCTTTTGTAATAAAGAAAGCTCCTCCTTTTCTATATTCTGAACGGGTCAGAGCATTATTTTACAGTGAGTGACTCTCTGAATAAATACATTGAATATAGCAAATAATGAACAGATTCCTAGGAAATACAAATTTGATAATTGTATGATCAATAATTGTGTTTTTAAATAACGTTTTACTGAGTCGTTTACGAAAAAAATAAATTAATAACCTATAATGTTTGTTGTAATATGCAGTTTGATGTGTTTAATTTTTTTCCACTAGGGTGCATTCTTACAATATTGCCATCCAGTGAGTTATCGTTGATTGCGATCCTAGTTGACAATAAATAATATGATCAAGTTGCAGTGAATAAAGAAATGGAACAGAACCAAACATTTCTGATTTGTTTTGAAACATCGCCATTTACATTAAATATATAAATATTTTAAAATACCGGTAACTATATTTAAATAATTTTTGAGGAAACAACTTAATTTTATTCGTTTGATATTCCTAACAAATACCACTCTTGATATCCAAATCCTCTAGCTAAATTCTCTCGTCACTTAGCGAGTTGTGAATTTATCGATGATTTTGAAATCACTCGTGACATTACTTATGATGATGTAGCATTTGTGGTATCCCCAGAGGACGAATTACAATGTCCATTATATCATTTTTGTTTTGCTAAAATAACCATCACGTATAATATGAAAATTAATACAGAGAAAACAAAATTGACAAGTTTTCATGGAAAATGCCCTGTGAATGTATCAGGAAATTGAAATCAATACACGTAGAAGCTTCTAACCTCCCCGGAAAATGCCCTGTACATAGCAAAATTTGTATATATTAAAAAATACTGGAAATAGTAAATTAACTTACCTATCTTGGATATACATTAACGTATTTGGATGAAGTAGACATATCAAACTAATTTGTTAATTTGAATAAAATCATGGGAATAATAAATACAATAATGAAACCTTTCACTAGTGCAGAGAGATACCAGATTACGGTTTTATAAAACCTTAGCAAGACTTGGACTTTGATGCCGCAATGAGGTATGGACTTCGAGGAAAGGAGTAAGAGATCAGGACAACTTCTAGTGAAATGAGGTTCATGAGATATACAGCAGGGTACACCAAGTGGGATTACAAACGCAATTATGGTTTGAAGGAAATATGCTTACAACCAGTCATTAAATTAATACCAGAACAACTAGATCCACCATTTGCGACGAATGAGTTCAAATAGAGTTCCCAAAGTAATGCTTCGTAATTATCCAACAGGAAAGAGAACTCTGGGTCGTCCAAGGAAGTGCTGGATACAAAATTCGTCAGTGAGATCGTAACAGGCTTCTAGGCCTAAGACGTACGAATGAAGACCAAGATTATTATTCCCTCATCTCACAGTCCTGAATTATCCTCTTGATCACTCCATGTGCTTTTGGTGATGAAAACATCTGCTGTTCTCCCATTTTCCTTTGTCAAATCTTCATTCCATCACTTCTCCTTACGCATGTCATTTACATTATTAGAACATTAAAAAGTAGTTTAGACTAGGGCATTAGATTAATAATGGCAACACTGTTATAACATCATAAAAAATAATTAGGTTACATTGGCATTAAGAACTTAATTTATAGTCTCCTGCCAAGTTAACTACACGTTGTCAAATCCTTGTAAGATGGCAAACTCCATCTGCAGCACAATTTATGGATATCTCTCTCATCTCATCGAACTAGTGCTTTGAAGATATCAACTCTGGTTTGAAATGGAATGCGTCATAGAGGATCTTCGATCTTTGAGAATATGTTATAGCCACAAGGGCTCTTGTCTGGTAAATGTGATCGTTCGGGTATTTCCCACCTTCTAAACAAATTCTGCTCAACATCTTTCCATGGGTACATTACTTACTAAGGAGGTGGCTCCGTGGAGTAAGCGGTTAGACGCTCGCCTCTCACCGCTGCTCTGGGGTCCCAAGATCGAGTCTCGGTCACTCCATGTGGGTGATGTAGTTTACTCATAGCTATTGCTTGGATATTATATTTTGGAATATGATATTGTATTTATATTTGCAGATGACCAAATAATAATAGCAAATTCCGAAGATAATCTACAGAAAGGTCTGTATGAACTTAACAAAATTACAGAAGAATATGGATTAAAGATATCTACAGAAAAAACAAAAATTTTGGCATTTCAAGGTGTAGATCCTGTCAGAAGTAAATTTGTACTGGACAATAAAATTTTGGAGCAGGTGAATAATTTTACATATCTAGGATGAAATATCTCATATGAAGAAGAAAAGGATGTAAATGCAAAAATATCTTAATTTTTAAGAATTTTAGGGTTAATAAATTCTATCTTCAAGCCACAGTTAGTCCAAAAGCATTCAAGACTGAAAGTGTATAAAACACTGGCTCTTCCAACTCTTTTGTATGGTAGCGAAGTATGGACGTTGAAACAGAAGGATATACAGAGACTTAGATCTGCTGAAATGAGATATCTTCGGAGGACTGCAGGATACACACTACTAGATCACACGAAAAATGAAGACATCTTAGAAGAATTACACATGGAATCTTTAGAAAACAAAATTTCTGATTATAAGTCAAGATGGATACAACATGTTCATCGAATGGAAGATCACAGAACACCCAAACTAATGTTAAGATATCAACCTGCAGGAAGAAGAAGACCAGGACGTCCACTCAAAAGACTTCTGGATGGTGTTTCTCTTGAGGCCGAAACAGGTCAACAAATGGCCTAAATTCGTGAATGTACTATGATGATGATGATATTGTATTTATTATTTAGATTGTATGAAAAATAGATTGTGGTGGACGAAATAGAGCTTGGACTGGTTATTTCTCGTGGTTTCTCCCGTTTTCCCCTGCCACAATTTCATTCCACCATTTCTCCTTACTCATCTCATCCATTTAATTTCGTTCATCTGCCCCTGTGATAGCGCGTCAGCTTGGTCGGCCGGCACCTTGCCATTCACAAACCTCTATATATAGGGGTTCTTATCATCTCATCCAACCATGAGTTGGACACGAGTTGAGGATATTTTATTTTTATTTCTTACTGTACCACGAATTTCCCTCCATATCGTTTTAATTTCAAATATTAACTAAATATTTCATTAAATCTAAACTATTTAAATATAGGACCATAATTTGAGATAAAGATGTAATATATATAAACATATCGAGTTTGGACTTTAATTATTCAGAAATTTATTTGCAATCCAATGATCATATTAATGAATTAATTTTATTAATTATATAAAAGTTGATTTCCTCTTTTTATAAATGACTAAGACAACTTCTTTGTTAAATTTGGGTTATTCCAATGAAGCGAGAAAGTCTAGAATACGTACGGTATGACAAAGGTAGACCCAGGTACCTGAATACAATAGAAACCTATATATACCAAACCCTTTGCTAATAGAAATGTGTCAGAACGTCTATTTGAAAACGGACTAAATGTCAGTCAAAATAATACTTATGAATGACGAAACGTTTACAAGGGTAATGTCACTATGAAGTTTCAAATAAATATTTGGACACATATAAGAGTTAAAAGATAACTACGAACTACACATTAAAATTAATTGAAACTAACGGTTTTTAAATAAGCTCTTAGGCCCTTAATAAAAAAAACCAAAGGCTCAACTAGGAATAACTTGGCAACATTGTCAATAAATAGCACGAGATAGACACACCTATTATTAGTTGCATCCCTAACAGAAACAAAGGAAAGTCACACCCTTTATATATATGTAATATATGTCCACATATGTTTAAACCAATAGGAATAAAGTGTAAACCCCTTCTCCTGTAGCGATATGAACTATCCAAAGAATACTGAGGTTTTAAAGATATCAAATTGAGACGCGTACAGTAACAGAAGCCTCCTCCCAGCTAACGAAGGGGGAACATCATTAATTTTCATTTTAATTGCGAGAAGCCTCCCAGGTATCGAAGGAGGAACATCGACTAAGTTATATTGCGGATACTTATCCATAATTTTTATATTACTATATTAATAGTAATAATAATATCTTCATTATTCAATTGAGAAGTCAGATTGCTGACACATCGTATCATCAAGTGTTTTTATTGTATTGAATAGATGTATAATGAATACTATTTTAGATAAATCAAGTGAATTGTGAACTTCAATTATTGATAAAACTTTAGCTGCCCGTATGAAGTTCCTTCGTTATCCCTGTGATAAGTTATCCTCGTCGCTCATCAAACCCAACCTGACTAGACGAGCATAAAATTCCCACATTACGGGAACATCCTATGTTAAATCCATCACCATCTTCACCATTTATTTACCCTTTATTAAATACTAATTCATTATTAAATGCGAGAAACAGTGATTGTATTCATAAAATATTGCTATTTCGAGACGTAATATATTACAGATTTATCCGAAAAAAGACTAGTCAACAGTATACTACACCACTAGAATCGCAGATTTACAACAGTGTTGCAATTACGTATCGAACGCTCTAGTAACTGGTGAAAAAAATAGAATAGTAAAAGCGAAAAAGTGCCATCACTGTTTATAACGTATCGCTTCAAAATTACAATGCCTTACGCACAAAGTATTTTGAGCATTTTTATTCAGCTGACGAAATTTAGCGAAAGCAAATTAAAGAGGAAGGCAGTGCAATAGTGCTAAAGCTAAATATTTCTCTTATGTTTTGCCTATCACATAGTGCCATCTTTTCACATGACTGGAGTTCAATACACGCTTCACTTAATACAGAATCATTAAATATCAGTGCCGCCATGTTTGCTGCTAATTGGAATAAACCAGATTTTAGTTTCATTAGCTGGAATCTGTTTTTGTTGCCAACTCAAGTCAAAATCGATTTTGGATCTGTATCAGTAGATAGCGTTATCTCTACATTTAAGCTTCAATGTTTATAATTAAATAATGTATTTCCGGTAAATTACTAAATGTCAGTTCATTAGCCGCGCTGTAATACGGAACATGCCTCTTTCAATTATACGCGTAATGTTTTCTGTAAATAATTTCACACTTCGCTGATTTCATGACATCGTATTCAATTCTAACGTATTATATGTTTCTTCCACTATAGGCGGAAAATATTAGTTACTAGCTAATACCCGGCGTGCGCTGCAACGACTAAATAAATGAAAATTAATGTGATTTTATGTTTAGTTGCATAAGTGATAGGAAAAATAATTATAAATTTATATTTTTTAGATACCCCGTTCTGATTACGTGTCCGGGAATCTACGTATCCCGATCTTCTTGACATAATTGAGCTAAAATACGAAAATTAATGTGTTTTGTGTTTAGTTAAATAAGTAGAGGAAACATTTATATCATAATTATTTTAAATACCCCGTGCTGTTTACCCAGCGTTGTCCTGGAATCTACTCATCCCGATCTTCTTGGCATAAATGAGCTGAAATACGAAAATTAATGTAAGGCTACTTCTTATGATTAGTTGAATAAGTATAATGAAAGATAATTAAATGTATATGCTAATTAATTATTTTAAGATTCCCCGTGCTTATTAACCGGTGTTGCCCGGGAATATATTTATCTCGATCTTCTTGGCATAAATGAGCTAAAAGACAAAATTCGTTATTGTGAGTTACCCTAAAAGAATACCTGTCATGTGCTGCTATGCCTGCACAGGAATCTACGCACTTGTCTCGATCTTCTTCGCATCAAAGAAAGACAAAAATAGTCATTGTGAGGTATCCGTAAGAGATAAACATATGCTGTCGGGGACTTTTGTGTAGAGATTTTTATGATATTCAATTCTGGGTACATTAATTTTGTGTATTTGTTATGGTTTAGGAAGCGTAAGCCATTTAAGTGTCCACAGAGCTACGTTTTTTCGCGTTTTCCACTACAAAGGGCGATTTTTAAAAGTGGAGGAGTTGAGTATTACAACTCTTTTATAGCCTATGTTCATCCCGGGAATCTCCTGAACATTTTGCAAAAAGCCCCATCACAATCGGATCAACGGTATGGCCGCGCATAAAGTACAAACAAACAAACATTCATTTTTATATAGACCTTTTAGATTGTTAAACTTCACTTTGTTAATCAGTTTCTATAAATTTGCTTTTGAGTGCACAATAAAAATGTTAAGTGAAATTTAGGGTAAAGATGCCTATTAAATTATATCCCTAATTTCGTGATAAAAATTTAATTCGTCGTCACGAAATTAAATGTTATAATTCCCGAGTTACTCCAGATATGCCACAAGCTTTCTTCTTTCCATGTTATTGTTTTCCCGCCTTTTGAAAAGTAATACAAATCTTCAAAAACCATCATGATGTTGAAAGTGATTCAAAAAGTTTTTTTCTCTCTCTCGTGACTGTCATTGAAGACATTTTCTACATTTTAGATGTCTATTTAATATTAATAACTACTATCCTACCTGTTATATTATATGGATGCGAAACATGGACTCTTACTTTAAGGGAGGAACGGAGATTACAAGTATTTGAGAATAAAGTACTTAGGAAAATAGTGGAATGCAGGCATTCACGGCCGGTAATCATGGTTATAAAAGATTCCGGGCTATGTGGCCGTGGTCTATAACTGGCGTTTCTTCCAGACGTTTCTCCCTCAACTGCGGAGGGCATCTTCAGTGGCGAGCGCTTACAGCTGTTGTTTCCCTGTCGTAGATTCGCAGTCGAGTCTACGACAGGGAAACAACAGCTGTAAGCGCTCGCCACTGAAGATGCCCTCCGCAGTTGAGGGAGAAACGTCTGGAAGAAACGCCAGTTATAGACCACGGCCACATAGCCCGGAATCTTTTATAACCACTTAGGAAAATGTTTGGACCAAAGAGAGATGAAGAGACATGTGAATGGAGAAGACTACATAACAATGAACTACATGGTCTTTATAGGAAGCCAGGTATATTAAGAACAGTAAAGTCTCGTAGACTGCGATGGGCAGGACATGTTGCACGTATGGGGAATGAAAGACTTGCATGGAAGCTTCTTGTAGGAAAGCCAGAGGGAAAACGCCCAGTTGGTATACCAAGAATGAGGTGGGAGAATAACATTAACTATGATTTGAGGGAAGTAGATTATACAGGGAATGATTGGAAAGCATTAGCTCAGGATAGGGATGTATGGAGAGCTTATGTCCGCGCGGCCATGAACCTACGGGTTCGATAGTGCCAGTGAGTGAGTGAGTGATTTAATATTAATATAACATTCTGAAAAGGATATTAATGGTACAGCAGCTTCCGCATTTTCATTTTAAAATGTTATAATCTGGTTCTCTATCATATTTAACTGTATGAATGTAGACTATAAGTAGAACATTCTTAAGAATATTAATAAGCTTTCATATCAGTTTCATTACGTAGAAACCATTTATATTAAAATTACATATTTAACTCAATAACAGGGCTGTAATAATTAAGCTTACACGGTATGCTAAATATTGTCCACAGACGAAGTGAATGAAAGCAATAGGTATTTCATACGTCATTAGCGCTTCCTTTATTGTCAGGTAGTCAACGAGCTCCCGACTCATATACCATCAAACCAAGACTGACTACTTCATCAGAGAAATAGCACTAAAATATAACCTGCCACACACCCCGGCCTACGAAGCACACATAAGAGAGAGAGAGAGAGAGAGAGAGAGAGAGAGAGAGAGAGAGAGAGAGAGAGAGAAGGAAAAGCAGATGTAGACCGCGGATTCTTCCTAACCCCAGCGATGAACACTGAAGAATGGAAGGAACCAAACTTCTCCCTAAGACACGTGTTCACGAGGACCGCCACACATGGATTCCACTACAGAGTATGTACCATAAAAGGGTTCCACCTCGCATCGAACCAGTGCCTCTGCAAGCTATGCGACCGAAAATGTCAACAATAACACCTTATTGACTGCACAGCAAGAAGTAAGCCTTTAAAATTCTACGCTGATGACAATAACTTCCAGTAATTGTATTATAATGTACACAGGGTGTTTAATAAATCTTTATATTTATTCTTAGGTAGAATGCCATTGTATCACTTGCAATCCCCCGTGTCCCTCTTCGATCGTTGCTTTCATAATCTTCGGCTGGGGACTATAGGTATTTGATTGTAACCAATAACCTAAAATCATTTTTTAATTGTTCATTAAATTAGTGACTTTTCTGTATTTTCAATTTGTATTGTTATTTCTCAAATTTATAATACGATAATAATAATACTAATAATAATAATATTATTATTAACTAACAAACTGAATGGCACTATCGAACCCGTAAGTTCATGGCCGCGCGGACATAAGCACTCCATATATCTCTACCCTGAGCCTAGTATTCCAGTCATCCCCTGTATAATCTACTTCCCTCAAATCATAGTTAATGTTATTCTCCCACCTCATTCTTGGTCTATCAACTGGGCGTTTTCCCTCTGGTTTTCTTACAAGAAGCTTCCATGCACGTCTTTCACTCCCCATTCATGCCACATGTCCCGCCCACCGCGGTCTATGAGACTTAACTGTTCTCATTATAGCTGGTTTCCTATAAATACCATGTAGTTCACTGTTATGTTGTCTTCTCCATTCACCTGTCTGTTCATCTCTCTTTGGTCCAACAATTTCCCTAAGAACTTTATTCTCAAATGCTCGTACTCTCCTTTCCTCCCTGAAAGGAAGAGTCCCTGTTTCGCATCCATAATATAACTGATCGAATTATTATTATTATTAGTATTAGTAATAATAATAATAATAATAATAATAACTGGTTTATCAACGTGGAGTTACTATTTACTGTTGCTACCCAACATCCTTACTATGCTGGATGGCACTGATCCCATACTGGCCGAAATTCCATGAGAAAAAGAAAATCCCCATGGAGACTCTACCAACGCAACTCCCGTTTTTCTGTTTCCAACGCCTCTTGCCTTAACCACTAGGCTGCGGTGCAGGATTATTATTATTATTATTATTATTATTATTATTATTATTATTTCATGCTTATGTTTATAGAGGACAATGTTTTTACTAGAAAGTAGGACTAGTGTATTTGTTTGTAGACATTTTGTCTCGAAGTGCATTGTTAGTATTAATATGCAATGTTAATTTTTAGAAGGTAATAGGCCTAAATAATAAACGTCCTTTGATATCACGTAAGCAATAGCTTTGATATTGATTATCAACTTTAATAAACGGGCGAATTCATAATTTATAAACTTCTGTTTTAATATCATGGAATTAGAACTCATTCATGGCGTTTGGATACTACGGTTTTCGTCGTTTGTAGAAAATAATGAGGCATTTGGGGACAACTATACGTTGGTTTGGAGTGAATTCGATAAATTGTCTCGTGGAAGATTCATATTATGTTCTTGTGTTTATATTTTGTCACCATTATCTCAAATGCAACATTTTCACAAACAATGTTATAAAAAGTACCACGGTATTAAGTAACCCTACCCTATATTTAACTACACAACTTTCCAATAAACTGAGGTGATCACGTCTTTCGACTTGCAAATAATGCCACGAGTGGGGAAATAGACACCACAGACTCTTGGGATGACGTCCAAAACAATGACAGGAGAATTGGTCCCATACTTCAAAATAAACCAGAACTGTTTGAAAAAACAGGAGTTGATTCTACACTACATGGAAGAACTCAGAAGGTGTTTCCGCGTTGGTAAACTCACTCGGAGACTAGGTATAATAACTAAATTTGATATTGTACCGATATTAGGTCTAGGCATTGTTTCCTAGTATCTAATAATAAAAAGGTATCCTAATCAAATATAACATTGGCCAAAATATAAAAAGAGTAATAACAATCCAAATTATACCGAGTTTATATTCAGAATAATCAGGGAACTAATTTTAGTATAATAGAAATAGAAATAAATTGATAACTAGAACTATATACGATTTTGATATATAGCTTAATAAATTAAATACATCATAAAGTTATTACTCAGGAAAGGCACGTATAATTCATGGGTTTTCCAGTGGCAGCGTGCCGAATACAATGGGGAAAAGAATCTGAACTGTCCCTTTGTAACAAAAGACTCGGCAAGGTAGGTACCTGTCAAACTCGACATAAATCCCCAAGCTAACAGGTGACATTTCACACAATAAGATATTGACATGACAGGTGACGTCTTTATCGGAGACGTGACATTAGCAAGTCGTTATACGAAAATAAATATAATTATTCTACCAACATAAGAAAAATATATGGAAGGTTTGAACATCCCTCAGTAATGGAGAATGGGCGTAAACCAGCCCCAAAACTTGTAAAATTGGTTAATTTGTAAGGAGGTCCAAAGCACGTGTGGGCGGGATCACAAAATACCTAATACCCAAATAAATTAGTCGCGAAGAGAATCGCACATCAGTTAGTTGCTGGCCCTCAGCCTAATAGATCAGTTAGTTGTAGCGTTGTGCCCAACCAGTTCATTTCGAGAAGTAGTTCATTCACTCACACTCAATTTTATGAACCATTCAATTGAACTAGTTCGTTCACAAAATTTAGCGAAGCCCTTCATTCGCCAAGCAAAAAAAAAAAAAACAACGGGCTGTTGGAGGGGGAAGCACGAAGACACGCGCATGGGGTGACTTGACGTAAACCAACCACGTGGTAGCTGTGGATTTTAAAGATAAACGTAATTATTCTGTAAATTCTATTTTAATTTATTTGAGTAAGAAAAATTCTAATAATACTGCTACCATACTTTTGTTTATTTTATAATTATTTATACCTCCTTTTTATTTCTGTTATAACTGTATTATTTGCATAATTGTATTTATATACAGATTTTCAATGTTTACATATTTTATTTCAAGTTGTAAATGCTAATAAAAAGCAAAATCGTAACTCTATGATTTGAAGAAAAAAAAAGGTGTGGAGTATTTTAAAACGTTTAAGGAAGATTTATTTTATTTATATATGTATTATTTACACATATTATTTGCATAATAGTTCTTTAAAAAGAAAGAAATATGCAAAATCGTACTATTGGAAATTACTTGATCTTAATCTTTACAACCCCTAAACTAAAAATATAAAGAGGGTGAATACTGGGTAGGCCAACAAAATTTAGCCTTGTGTGTGCACTTTTATAGAATGGCTTCTAATTCGCGACCAAGAAAAAGTAGTGAAATTTGGGGTTTCTTCCCCGATTTAGGCGATGGTAAAGCAAAGTGTAACTTTTGTTCTATACACAGTTTCATTCAGGGGGCGAGGTGCTTTTAAACTTGCACGGCATATTCGCCCTAAATGTTTAGCAAGGTAAGATTTGTACTAAATTTTGCAACAGCTTTTTGTAAACCTAGTAAAATATGTTGTTTTAAAACTTGGATAAAATGGATTTTCATTAAATACTTTCGGAATTCCAGTAAATAAAATGTAAAGTGATTGTAATATTAGACTACATTAGATTTGTAGCGTTAGTAATGCCGTAGATCAAAAGGAGTAATCCCTGAGTAATGCTGCGTATGAGTGATGATGACGTAAGCAAGAGCGGGAAGGTGCCGTAATGTACATGTATGTACTGAATGAAGGAGCGTGTCGAATGTTGAGAGTTTGAAGTACAGAAGTGTTTAAAGCCAGTTCACTCTGTCAAGGTAGTTCGTTCCTCTAAGACACTTCACTCTTCCAAGGTAGTTCGTTCTTTGATACCACTTCGTTCATCTAAAACACTTTACTCTTCTAAGATAGTTCGTTCTTTTATACCACTTCGTTCTTCCAAGGTAGTTCGTTCTTCTATGTAACTTCACTCAGGCGAGATAGTTCGTTCCTCTATGGCAGTTCACTCTGGCAAGATAGTTCGTTCTTCTCAGACACTCAATGCGGTACGAGCGATATGGATGACGTAGGAAAGAGGCGGGAACATGCAAGGTCGATGGGCGGAGAAATGTAGAGTAATCAACGAATGAGCGAAAATTGATTTGGAGTGAGACATCTATGATCTAGAGCTTGAAATAAAAAGTAAATTTTAATTTTAAGTAGCAGTAGTGAACTCTGAACTGGCAGTTCACTAAAAGTGAGTAACTTTTTTACACTTCACTGTAGTGAAGCGTTCTTTTTAAACGACTCACTCTCGAATTACCCATCACTAGTTAGTTGTTGGCCTTACTTCAAACAGTGCACAGATCAGTTAGTGGTTAGCCTTACTTCAAACAGGGCACATTGCTAGATCATCTCCTACATTGTGCTTTGGAGCTCTAGAAAATAGTCGGGGGGCCGACCAGTGTATACATATAGGTAAATAAAGTAGTCAACTGTGTTAACTCCACGGCAGCCTCCAGTGATTTCCTATTAACGTATCACGTTAATCTTCCTTGCGTCACCTTTGATAAGAATCCAGCTCTTACCGAACCCTGACCTGAGCTAGTCCCCGAGCAACAATTTAGTCCTCGTATCTTTTCCTGGACACCAATTAAACCATCCCGGATTAATCCTGTCCCAATATATTTAAAATACATTACGAAACTCCGTTGAGCTCACTATGTTAAAATTATAAGAAATAAAAAACAGTACCTGAGATCTGAGTCCTCCTCAATAATCAGCAGTGTGGTTTTAGGAGGCCTTTAGAAAACATAAGTTTACCAGCAACAGACAGTACTAAACTGAAAGCAGAAGATGAAACTTAGGTTTTCTAAAGGCCTCCTACAAAACTACACTGCTGATTATTGAGGACGACTGAGATCTCAGATACTGTTTCATATTTCTTAAAATTTTAACAAAATTTAAATTATATAGTCTTCAATGGACAGGACATGTGGCACGAATGGGGATTGAAAGAGGGACACTGAAACTTCATGTAGGAAAACCATTGGGAAAACTTTAAGAAAGTGGGCCAAGAATTACATGGGAATTGGATAAAATTAACCATTATTTGATGGTGGTAAAATATACAGGAGAATTATTGTTAAATTTTAGTACATGGTAGACATGTATTGAGTAGTTATGTCTGCGCGACCATGACCTCTGGGTTCGATAGTGCCAGTGAGTTAGCTATTATTATGCTATAGTTTTCAAAACACAGTTAGCACATCCTTTTATTCTATTTCCTTCGCAGTAGTCTCTGTCCGCTTCTGGATTTTCCTTTCTCAAGATATCAGGGGTTGCCACACACTTTGGCACATTTATGTCACGTTTATACAGTTACCTGTTGTTTAATAATTAATTTTTCTCTATTTATTTAAATTTATACTATGTGTTTAATTATGTTTTCTCGTTTTTTATGTATCTTGAACATATTATATTTAATTCGTTAAATCTAGAGTAAATCAAAATACATTTCAAATAATAATTGTATTGTATTTATAACATGTAATCGTTTATGTTTATTGTAATTTAGATGTAACACTATTTTTTATACTTTTTAAAACTTGAATGAGTGGCAGACAAGGCCTTAAGGCCTTAACTTTGCTAGGTAAAATAAAGCCATTATTATTATGATTATTATTATTATCATAATAATAATAATAATATGCCCTAATAACTTTATTTTATTATTATTATTATCATTATTATCACAAGACAATGACAGTGCTTATTATTACTTATGGATCCGAAACATGTACAGTGACAACACAACAATCTGCCAGAATACAAGCTGCTGAAATGAGATTCCTCAGACCAATAGCAGGATATTAAAGAACAGACAAAAAACATAGCACAGAAATAAGACAACAATAAAAGTAGAGGAATTAAACACAATAATAGAGAAATACAGAACAAACTGGAAAGAACACTTGGCAAGGATGACTGAGAATAGAATACCAAAAGCAGCATACAGCTATTCACCACGAGGAAGACCAAAGAAAAGATGGGAAGAGCAACAATTTGGAGCCGGAACAGGCGAGAAAATAAGCCTAAACGGCGAAGAAGATAAAGAAGAAAAATATTATTATTATTATTATTATTTATTTTTCGAGCAATATTTTCGCACACTTTATTAGGTGTGTAAATTCGCTGAAGAGAGCTTTCAAACAGTCTTAAAATTTGATATTGGATTTTCTGTAGAGTATTAATCCGATTGAAGTGTACGATGAGTATGAGAGAGAAGAAAACAAATATGTCGACTAGGTTCATTAGAAATTAATTGTATGAATGTGTAATTAAAAGTTGCAGGTTGTATTGTACTTTGCAGAACATTCTGTATACAATTGAAAATTGGCTGTGCTGACGTGAGGGTTCTAATTACCTACATGTGGTATAATTACTACATCGCAGTGCATGCCATTTATCACTTTACTCAGTTTGCATTACAAAAGAAGAAGCCAAACTTAATTACAATTCTGCATATCTCAGTACTTAGGCACTTCTTTTCTGACCTCGTTCTATTTTTGTTATTCATTTCAAATAGGCATAGTCACATCTACTGGTAACATGCTAATGCAAACACTTCTGTTCACAAATTAAGTTTTTGCGCGAGAGCTAATAACAAATGAGGGGAATTTTGAGGAAGTGGCAGAATTCAAATACCTAGGAATAATAATCACAAATTGGAATGAGATGCAAAAAGAAATTAAACATAGGCTCGATTTTGAAAATGCGCGCTTTTATGCATTACGGATACCCTTGACTTCCCAACTCCTTTCAAAAAACGTTAATCTCAAAATATATAAAACTATTATTCTACCAGTTATATTATATGGATGCGAAACATGGGCTCTTACTTTAAGGGAAGAAAGGAGATTACAAGTATTTGATAATAAAGTACTTAGGAATTTTTTTGGACCAAAGAGAGTTGAACAGACAGGTGAATGGAGAATGCTTTATAACAGTGAACTACGTGGTCTTTATAGCAAACCAGATATAATAAGAACAGTTAAGTATCATAGACTGCGATGGGCATGACGTGTGGCAAGAATGGGGAATGAAAGACGTGCATAGATGCTTCTTGTAGGAAAACTAGAGGAAAACGCCCAGTCGGTAGATGGGAGAATAACATTAACTAGGTTGAGGGAAGTAGATTATACAGGGAATGATTGGAAATCGTTAGCTCAGGATATTGATGCATGAAGAGTTTATGTTCGCGCGGCCATGAACCTACGGGTTCGATAGTGTCAGTGAGTTAGTTAGTTAGTACGTTTTGTTGCATTTACATTTCGAGGTTGCCAACCTAAATAACTGTATTGTCATAAAATAACTATACTGTAATAATACATATTATGAACTCGCGTGTGGGAAGTAAAACCACTGCCCTCTATGTATACTACACAAAAAATACAGAAAAGTAGTGTTATTATACATTATATGAAACAAATTACTGCATTTTAACTGAACCGAACTTTATTTGAAATAATATAAAACAATAAATACATACTTGCCGCCATTATATCTCTAATTGGTTCATGACCTCATGTTATTTTATCACTAGTTGGTCTCTACGGCCCCCTGTTGATTAAACTAATAGACATTGCCCACACTGTTAACGTTGGTCAATTATTTGTAATGAACGCAAATGTTTCCAACAAATGTGTTATTATTTTACTATTATTTATTATTTTGAAAACACCATCGCGCAAAAAAAAATAATGTACAACGCACGTTTGTGAAGTGTTTTACAGAATCTCGGAAATTAAAAACCTCGCTATCGCTGGGTTTTTAAACATTTCCCTTCTATTTTCCTTATTTTAATCCAAACCTTACAATTATTAACCTATTATATTTTACAAATTATTATTTCCTAGACGATGTTATTCATTAAACGTATAAATTCATTATAACGTGTGCAGAAGACGGCGTCTCAATTCATAGAGGATGGAAAAACAAACTCAATATCTCCAAAAATATACAATTGATTTTTTTTATTCTGAGTAATTTTTTCCTGAGCTGAATCGATCAGTATTGTTATTTTCTAGAAGAAACAATACAACCCATTTGAAATGGATTTCTAAATTGAACTTTGCAGTAAAAACTTAATAAATTTAACATCGTATTTTCAGCATTAAAAGTTCGTAAATCCAATGTAGTACAGTCTGACTAGTCAAGAATTTATTTTTGCAGAACTTGTAATAATTAATTTTAATAATTTACATGGTAGATGATAATTATTTTTTCAATACTTCTAAAATTTATTTTAAATCACCGTTGACGTATTGTAATAAAATGTTAAAATATTAAAATAAGTACCTGATATATCAATCATACTCAACTAAATTATTTTTCGTTTATAAACTTCATCAAGTAGTTAAATGTATGTAAGCCTTTCAGAAACATGTTCCATCTTCTACATTTAATTTGGTATAATATATGAGATAATGATATAAATAATAAAATAGCAAAATTCCAGGGAATATGTGGTACGATAAAACGAACACTAAATAACAAAACAAGAAGAGAGACCCAACTGAAATTTTATAAAATGTTGGCAGTACCGGTACTGCTCTATGGTTCAGAAGCCTGGATACATAAAAAACAAGATCTAAGTAGGATAACGGCGGCAGAAATGAAATTTTTGAGATCTGTTAAAGGGTGCACTAAGGAAGACAGAATCAAGAACACAGAAATAAGACAGGAACTTGAAATATTTGCAATAACTGATAAAATGGATACATATAGACAAAAATGGAAGCAACACATAGACACTATGAATGAAGATAGATATCCAAAACAAATAACAAAATACAAACCTAAAGGCACCCGAGATGTGGGCAGACCTAGAAAGAGATGGGCTGAAGTCGGAACGGGTCAACAGACCTAATCCATGAATGAAGATGATGATGATGATGATATGAGACCTTTGGCTTATATATCTTCTTCTTACTTCGCTAATATCTCATTTTGATTGATGGTATCATATTCGTTGCCTTAAGAGTTTGAATTTTTTTTCTTTCTAACTGAAATCATTAGATGGCAGCGTAATTAAAGGGCAAAAAATTGGTTGTGACCAAAGGCATCATATGATGCTGTCAATAGATGGCAGTAGTGGTAGTCCTCACAACGTTTTGTCGTAAATAATCCACACAGATGTCGTATAATAAATATTTCACGATATCTTCATGTCATTCTACACACTAACAATCATAATCAATGACAATAAGCAATAATAATTAATCTTTATTCAAAGTTTATCTGTTTCACAATTATTTTACAGACTCTGATGAGAACGCTCACTAAAATTTATTTTCACTGTCAGGTTACATATCGCTGTCAAAAACACTACTGACTCGCTTCCTGCCTTCACCACAAATATATAGGGTAGGCGACGGAAAATTCTAGGCTCGCGGTCGAGACACCTCCAGCTGTTACCTTCTGGCCAACTCTCTTTCCCGAAAGGGGAATTAGATGTTCGTAGAGATCTCTGGAATGAGAGCCTAGACATTTCGACGATCTGCGCGGGTGTTTTGACTCGCGAGTAGGCGACTCACGTATCTATTTCTACCAACGCGAGACCACTATTCTCGCCTTTGCCCGCGAAACTCCAACCTCGTTAATTACGTTTCATACAGTATCTTGCATAAAATCCCGTTAAATGCCCTCCTATTTTTTTGATTTCTTGTAAATTTATTTTGACCCCTAAAAACTTATTAAACGTGAAAATATAATTATAATTGGATAAATCATATTTGAAGAGAAAAATAATCAATAATAAAAACTTGGAAAAAGCCGTACTGGCTGTAATGTATAATTCCCAAATATGTCTTCTTAATAAAGGAGCCGCCATTTGCAAGATAGAAGCATGGCTTCACAGCATTTGGTGGATGGGAATTACAATGTATATAGAGAAAGATTTGCGTTTAGATCGGTACTTGCTCAGGTAGCTCAGTTGGTAGAGCACTTGGTCTAGAGAACCAAGGGTCCCGGGTTCAAGTCCAGGTCTGAGCGTATAATTTTTCTCTTCAAATATGATTTATCCATCATTGAGATGTACGAAATCAATAATAAAAACATGGAAAAAGCCGTACTGGATGTAATGTATAATTCCCAAATATGTCTTCTTAATAAAGGAGCCGCCATTTGCAAGATAGAAGCATGGCTTCACAGCATTTGGTGGATGGGAATTACAATGTATATAGAGAAAGATTTGCGTTTAGATCGGTACTTGCTCAGGTAGCTCAGTTGGTAGAGCACTTGGTCTAGAGAACCAAGGGTCCCGGGTTCAAGTCCCGGTCTGAGCGTATAATTTTTCTCTTCAAATATGATTTATCCATCATTGAGGTGTACGAAATCAATAATAAAAATAATAATAATAATAATAATTATAATTGATTAAATCTCAATTCAGCCCCCTCCCTGAAAGCCAACAACATTTTTTAACCCACTAAAACTTATTTTATTTGGCTCGCTAGAAACCCGTTAAGCTAAAAAATGATTATGTATTTTGATTAACGTTTCTTCGATAAGCAGGGGAATAAGTTCTTCAGCCTTTGAAAAAAAAAAGTTTGGCACATCTCTTGATGATAGAGCGATTCATACCAGTAAGTTGTTACGTGTGCTTTCTTCTTGAGTTCAATTCGGACAGCGTAAGTCTCTATTCGTGCAGTAATTGTATCGTTTGCTTCAGCGAAGCAGTCGGTAAGATGCTGTCTTACGACGACGGGGGCCAGGGTTCGATCCTGGTCAGAAAGGTTTTTTTAAATAACGTCGTTAATTTATTTTAAATATTCCTACACGTTACCAGGCTTAAATAAATTATAGGAAACAGGTTATACGTAGAAAATGACTGACGATTGTAACATCTCATTGCTTCGTTTACAAAACACAAGGCATAACAAGATTATTTCCACAACTAATGCAAAACGCGTCCGATTAATTTAAACTAAGTCAAGTTAATATCAAATTTCAATATACAAGTAAGTCCTAGAGTATTGCATCGATTCATGCAGACTGTTTATAGCAGGGACGGTTGTGGTCTAGTGGAGAGAACGTCTATTTTCCCATGCACGAGGTCGCGTGTTCGAACCCGCAGTTATGCGTTTCTCTCTCTCTCTCTCTCTCTCTCTCTCTCTCTCTCCTCCTCTCTATCTCTCTCTCTCTATCTCTCTCTCTCGTCCTTATTTCAAATAATGGTATTTGTTTTCCTTTATTTCTTTTGTATTATTTCATTTACAGCATTTATTAGAAAATATTTTATCTTGTATCACATACATCAAAATATAACGGATTTTAGTTTCTCAAATATTTGTACATTTTTGAACCCAGTAGCTGACCTCTGATCGTGCGCAATGACTTTGCTCTGAGACTTAAAATTATCTGTGTTCCATCAGTTGTTTCAAAGGCAGTACATGTTAATAATATTTTACGCTTCATGTAAAATCACAAAAGATGGATATATTGAGTTTTGAAAGTGATTTTCTCAGTTGGCTGTAAAAATGAGTGGAAATGCAATGGAAACCCCTCGAAAGGAAGGCGAAGGGCATTGTACAGATAATGTGCTATAATATCGCATATTATGGGATATAAACGTAGATAGGTAAACCAACATATTTGCGACAAGGAACGATCATAATTTTGAAATTAGAACTAGGAAACAAAGAAAGGATATAGGAGAAATTTTGTTTTATAAATATGATTACAGATCACTGGAATAGTGTTCTCACAACCAAATTTAACGACCCTGGCCTCTCTTTGATGCTGTTAAGGAGGAACATTAAAAGAAAAAAGTGTTCTGAATTCCAACTAGTGTCTCACAAGATTCTTTGATTCGACACATGAACCATTCACACAACTCATATCGTAAATTTCTTAATGGGCCCAAGGTCTCGAGGAGGGTATACAACCCTCCCTCTTGCCCTATTCTACCGTATGGTATTACATAGGCTCAAGGTCATGAGAAAGTACAAGAAAGTACACCCTCATGGATAACTATAACCACATATTTTAAACACATGTGGTTTGCCAGACAAGACTATTTTTTCCTAATGAGATGAAGGGTGATATTAAATTAATGAGTGAAAAAATGAAGATGATATATAATGATAGGGGAGAAAAGAGAAGTGAGAGTGTTGTTGAGGAATTCGGGAGCGAGAGTACACCGAGAAAATCCCGAAAACCTCCGTATGGTCCACTACCAATGCCCCTCCTGAATCGCCTGGATTCGAACCTGGAATCCCAGTCGGGAGAACCTGGAGGGCTAGCCACGCGTCTACAAAGAAGGCATTGCAATAACCAGCTACCAGTATAGGGAGGTTCTCGAATGTAAGGACGCCTGTTGTCAGAAAACACATTTCTGTTCTCTAAGACACACCTTTTCAAAACATTTTAATTTAACATTGTTCAGTAACTTAATGTGGGATGGTTTGTTGAAACCAGAGTTTCAAAAAGTCTCTGTAAAAATCAGAAGTGATAATTTATTCTCATTCCCTGTAATTGAATATTATTAAAATGACCAGAAAAGGTTGTAGGCCTAAAACGCGAAAATAAATGACAAGAAAGTTACCTTAAAACTTGAAGACAATATCTGAAACTTAAAAAAAAACTAAAAAATGCAAAGTTGAATTGATATTTTTATAGCCAGAGGTTGTACACCGCTGTTGTCTCGGAGTAGCGTCTATGTCTCGTACAGAGTGGGCCCGGCTTCGGTCGGGACAAGTTTCCTGGGTGATTTTTGTTTCGGGGTTTTCTTCACCTAAGTCACCCATCGGCAAAATGTCTTCTTCTTCTTCTTCTTCCTTTCCAGGATTAGGTTAATGCGACCTGCTCCTTTCTCGAGTCCATCGTTTCCTTGGCCGTCCCAAACATATTTTTCCCCCATGTGTGGTTTGTAGGCGTTGATCTTTTTGGGTAATATTGTATTGTCCATTCTGTCTAAATGTTCTTTCCATTGGTCTAGTTTATCGAGTATTGAAAATATCTCCAGTTCATTTCTTATTGATTCATTGTGTAATCTATCCATGCGTGTACATCCTTTTACGGATCTTAAAAATTTCATTTCAATGGCTTGAATGTGTGAGATATTTTTTTAAGTACCCAAGATTTAGATCCATATAAAATAATTGGAACACCCATAATTTTATAAAACCTGAGCTGAGTTTCTCTTCGAGTCTTTCGGAGGGTTCGTCGTATGGTGCCACACATCATTTGATATCGGTTTAATTTATTGTGTATATCCCAATCGTAGCTGTATGTTATATCTGAACCAAGATAGTTAAAGTGTGCTATCTGTTCTATTATTTGATTACTGATTACTATTTTTGCTCTGACTGGCACTTTCCCCTGAAAAGCCATAATTTTAATTTTTGAAGTTGAGACTTTCAGATTATAATAGAGTCCTAATTGATTCAACATGTAAATGTCCCTTTGTAAACCATCCTCTGATTTCTGTATAATTACCAGATCATCGTCTGCATTCATTAAAATCAGCAAAATGTAAGGCTCAAATCCCAGAACATCTTATGACCATCTTAACCATCACTATAATATTCTCAATTTTTTTGTGTGAATGTTTGCGAGTGTGAATGACGTGTTGGTCTTAATATTGTGTTGTCTCGGAGGAGGCCCTGACATTGAGCTGACAACTCATTCGTGGAAGCCCTCCATATCATTATGTGGTCAAAAATTATGTGTGTGATACATAGTTAATATTCCTTTTCCTTCAAATCGTATCATTTCAGGGCCAGGGTGGCATGTGGCACGTAAAAGTAACTCTAAGGCGGGAGGTTAAACTACATTAATGGGATGGAAGAAGAAGTACATACCCTAGATTTTGATACATACGAGCACTACATATTGCATGAAGAATAAAATATGTAATCAAAATCCGGACCCTGGTTATAAGACAATGGTTAAAGAATCACGGCTTATGTTCGTTCCGAATGTTACAATAATTGAAACACCCTATGTTATGGTGAGGTTAGCAGAAGATCGTTTGTCATAAACAGTAGGGCTCTCCAGCCTGCGGTATTCAAGAGCTCCCTGACGCCGTCGTTTGAAACACTTGTAATTGCCACTTTGCGTGACTACGGCGTCCGAGTTGACTTTACCCACGTGACCACACCCAAACAGAAATGCCACTATTATGTCTTCAACCCAACCGCAATTTGCTCTTTATATCACTTCCTGACACAAGAAAGATTCTCTTACTTCATGTGGAAATGGATATAGGCTATTCAAAGCTAAGAAACAAAGAGTCCGTCACGCAGAAGCTGCATAAACTAAGCGAATACCTGGGCATTGACGAATATGGTGACTCATTTCACTAGTTTACGAAATATATATTTTTTTGAGGATTCTTTACAACATGTGACTTACTTACTCACTGGCACTATCGAACCTGTAGGTTCATGGCAGCAGGGACATAAGCTCTCCATACATCCCTACCCTGAGCTAATGCTTTCTAATCATTCCCTGTATAATCTACTTCCTTCAAATCATAGTTAATGTTATTCTCCCACTTCATTTTTGGTCTACCGACTGGCGTTTTCCATTTGGCTTTACAACAAGAAGCTTCAATGCAAGTCTTTCATTCCCCATACGTGCATCATGTCCTGCCCATCACAGTCTACGAGACTTAACTGTTCTTATTATATCTGGCTTCGTATAAAGATCATGTAGTTCATTGTTATGTAGCCTTCTCCATTTACCTGTCTGTTCATCTCTCTTTGGTCCAACATTTTTTCTAAGTACGTTATTCTCAAATACTTGTAATCCCCTTTCCTCCCTTAAAGTAAGAGTACATGTTTCGCACCCATACAATATATCTGGTAGAATAATAGTTTTATATATTTTCAGTTTAACGTTTTTTGAAAGGAGTTGGGATATCAAGAGTCTCTGCAATGCATAATAGCACGCATTTCCATAATTAAGCGTATGTTTAATTTCTTTGTGCATCTCATTCCTATTTGTGATTATTGTTCCTACGTATTTGAATTCAGCCAGTTCCCCAAAATTTTTCTCATTTGTCATTAGCTGTCCATTTCCATTATAGAATGTATTTCTACATGTGTCCATATATTTAGTTTTATTGGTATTTTCTCTCAGTCCTAATTTCTTAGTGTTACTCAATAGTGTGTGCGTGTTGGCCTTTAGTATCTCCTCGCTATCGGTCAATAGTACTACATCATCAGCATAAACTAACAGCTTATTAATACCATTGAGTTGTAAGCCTTCCTCATTCTCTAAAGATTTAATGGCATGCTATTGTACAAAATTAAATAGTAGAGGAGATAGTGCATCTCCTTGCTTCAATCCATTCTGGATTTCAAAAGTATCCGAAAACTGTTTGCCTACACGCACCGTACTCTTTGTGCCATTTAGACACATTCGTATAAGTCTAACTAACTTTTTAGGAATTCCGAACTCCATCAGGATACGATATAACTTCTCCCTCTTAATTTACAATATGTGACATAAAAAAATAAATACAAATATTGACTTAGGCTTTCACGACTGGATATAAACAAAATTGCCAGTCTCAAATCAACCCTTGAGAATGCCGAACGCAGTCTCTGGCGAAACGTCGGGGAACTTCAAGTCTCAAGACTACGGCCTACAGCCCGGAAATCTTCTTCAAGATCATTATAAAAGAAAAAGAGTTCCAATCGTACACCATGCGCATATGACAACAAACGCGAAGCTCTTTACACTATGGAATCAACGTACACACGATAATTAACTAACCTAGAAGTTAACCTAATGAAACACCTAATAGCTAACCTAACGCATTTTAAACACTCTAACCAGTGAAAGAATGCAACGCCCAAAAATAAATAGTAAGTTCTGAAATTCTGAAGTACCTATGTACATTTAATTAGTACATCCCCTATGTTGGCTGCACTAGAACACGACTTTGTATTTGCTTAGAATATTCGTTAAAATCTTTATGGTTGCCACGTCTTCATGCTATGTATAGTCAAATATCATAAAAAAATATGTTGAAATAATCGTTAGAGAAAATATAAAAATCATTGTAAATGGTAGGAAATAATTTAAAAAATGTAACCCTAAGAATAAAATGTGACAGGGGTTTGTGAATGAATTAAAAAAAAGTCGCTTCACATTTTGTAAAGAATAGCTCTTTCTTCAATTAATCAAGTCTTTTTTTTTATCTAGTTTCATTCCGAGAAAACAAACATGGCTAGAGATAGATCCGTTTATTTTTAAATTTCGACTTTCCTGGTGATCAGATTTGTGATTATTGAAGAATGTTATTTTCAGTGTATTTCAAGTGATTATACCGAGTTTCGTTGTGAAAAATGGATATTTGCGATCTCTGGAACTATTTTTAAATTTTCCCTCTTAAGCCCCAATTAATATGGTCCGATTTTTCTGGTTAACAAACTCGATCGTATTGTAGACTATTTCACACACACACACACACACACACACACACACACACACACACACACACACACATATATATATATATATATATATATGTTATAATTATATATATATATATATATAAGGTAAAATATTCTCTTTAATTTGCTTACTTGTTATAGTCAGCTACTAGATGGCAGTGAAGACCGAGTTCTCGCGACATCTAGTAATAATGGAGAATATAATACATATATAAGAAAAAAAGTGTTTGAATTGGATTCGCTTGGTAGTGTAATGGATACCACGCTGAGGTACAGACTCAGAGATCCGGGTTCGAATCCCGTCCAGGCATTTATTTTTCTTATCGTACCATATATATATATATATATATATATACGCCAAGATTAGTTCCAAAAATGTAGCCACTAGAGCATTAAAACATATACACACATGCCGAAATGGTGTCTTCAAACTTTTGGGTCAAATTTGGATATAATGATACAGAGTACCTAATAAAACATTTTTATCTCTGGAACCTATGGCCAGAAAATGTGTAGTTCATGTTTTGTTTAAAAACCACATTTCTTATATTGCAATGAACAACGTAAGAAAACTTCTTACTGATCACAGCAATTGTTCAAAGTTTCAATCACCAGTCTCAATGCAGATATGTTACCATCGCAGAATATGTTATCGAACTTCTTCAAATATTCCTGAAGTCTGTTATACAACGAGACTGTCAGCTAGGACCCTGTCTAGAAGTTCTTCGAGAGTGTCTACTGGAGTTTCGTAGACTAACTACTTAAAGTGCCCCAGAAATAAAATCCATGCGAGTGAAATCCGGCCAACGCATTGGCCGTAGCATTAGACTTCTCCCTTCCAAGCCAACGATTAAGGATTGTTTGATAACAATCCATGGCTGTAAATGTATAGTTCGTGTTTTATTTCGAAAAAAATGTATATTTAAATAGAATTAATATTCATTATTGTAAAACAAATATTCCATAGAAAAATATTACCAAAATATGAGAGAACAATAGTAACGTTTTATAGATCAAAGAAATTGTTCAAAGTTTCGACCATCTTCTCAATACAGGCATGACACCGGAGCAGAACATTTAATTAAACTCATTCAAATATTCCTGGAGTATGTTGTACAAAGATACTGACAGTAGGGACTGTACCAAGCAGTTCCTCGTTAGTGTCTACTGGGGTTTCGACCCCTCGAAAAAGAAAACTAGTGGAGTGAGATCCGAGGAACGCGGTCATGGGACGAGGCCTTCCAATGCAACGATTAAGGAATATTTGATCAAGGTGCTGACCGACCTCAATATGGAAGTGAGAAGCATCGCGACCAATTGCAGCCTCCTTACAAAAAGTGCCTGGCAGTTGTTTCGTTGTCATTCTAGCTACTCTACTACCAGAGAAAGGAAGTCCCATAAATGAATGCTGCTGAACCGAACACCACTCAAGTCTATATTGTATTGTACACTTCGAAAACATGTCCTGCCACCGCAGTCTATGAGACTTAACTAATATTTATTTTTATATCTGGTTTACTATGAAGATCGTGCAGCTCATTGTTATGTAGTCTTCTTCATTCACCTGTCTATCTCTCTTTGATCAAGAAGATCCCATTTATTAATATATTACTTTTTAAAATAAAACCAACTATGCATTTCCGGTTATATGTCCCATATATTAAAGTGTTCAGTTTGGTGTTCTCTATTATATACCTGTGACCGATTTTGACCAAAACGTTTGAGGGCACTCTATACATATCGCTCATTTACTGCAACAACGTCATAACTCAAAAACATAGTTTTTCAGGAGAAGCATTTAAAGATTTGAAATCCATATACCTTTGCCTGTATTCGTCATAAATATCAAATTACTATACTAACTCATTGTATACAATACCTTATGTAGTTCTTCCTGAATGTAGAACTCAGTTCTGTTTTTCATGTAGTACCAATAGCTCAAAATCGACAATTTTCGAGTTATGACGTTATTGCAGCAAATGAGCGATATGTAATGGTCATTTTCGGTGTCTACTAAGTGGGGTTAATAAAGGTATGCACAACGTTATTCTTCTATTTGACGTCCCTAACTAACTCATTAGCTTTATCGAACTTACAGATTCAAAGCAGCGCGGACATATACTCTCCAAACATCCCTATCCAGAGCTAATGTTTTCCATTCTTCACCTGTATAATCTACTTCCCTCAAATCGTGATGAATGTTACTCTCCCACGTGATTCTTGGTTTACCGACTGGACGTTTTGCCTCTTGTTTTCCGACAAGAAATTTTGATGCCCTGCCTTTCATTCTCCATTCGTTGCACCTGTCCTGTCCATCGCAGTCTATGAGACTTAACTGTTCTTATTATATCTAGTTTCCTATAAATTCATGTAGCTCACTGTTATGTAGTGTTCTCCATTCACCTGTCTGTTCATCTCTCCTTGGTCCAAAAATGTTCCTATGAAATATATTATCATATACTCGTAAACCTTTATCTTCCCTTAAATTAAGAATCCATGTTTGGCATCCATATAATGTAATTGGGAAAATAACAGTTTTGTGTATTTTAAGTTTTACGATTTTTTTGTAGAAGTTGGGATTATACATAATAATATTCGTTTCCATAATAATTATTGTGCCTATGTTTAATTTCTTTGTGCATATCATTCCCATTATTATTATTATTATTATTATTATTATTATTATTATTATTATTATTATTAGTAATTATTGTTCATAGCTATTTAAATGCAGCAACTTCTTCAAAATTTTCCTCGTTTTTCATTAACTGTACATGCCCCTTATATATTATTTGATGCCTCAAATATTTCAAAACTTTACAATTTCCTAATGTGTATATATATATATATATTTCATATTCATATCTCCCGTACATAGGACATAATTGCGTATCGAAGTAAGTTATCTGTTTGTCCGTTTGATTCAGGACTACAATATTTATACATGAGATAGTTCATAGTGTTTAGATAACATACAATCTACATAAAAAAAATCGATACTTTTGCACCTTTGCCTATTCTTGTCCAATAAAATAATTTATGTTTTTTTTGCATAATAATTAAATTCAATTATATTAAAATAATTGCATCACGCTAGAAACAAGAGCAAAAAGCTTTACAAAACATATCACAGAAAAGACAACCCAGGCAATAATGACAATGTATGAAATAAGAAACATTGGATCCCTCACCCTAGAGACGGCAATGCTGTAAAATTCTACCAATACTGTCATACGACATAGAAATCATCTGGACACATTTAACAATGAAGAATCTTTCCTCTCTAGAAAGGGTGAAAGCGAGATATATAAAGGAAGTATTAGGAGTATCAAAAGTAACGAAGTCAAGACTCGCATACCTACTGACGAAGGAAACTTTCATCGACGACCTCAGAAAAAAGCATACTCTTACCCAGCACGAGCGCATCACAGAAACTTCTAGCAACACTGAATAGGAAAAGAGAAGATATACACCCAGAATTCTACATGGTGGATCGTGCGTGGACAGAGGAAAATTTTGAAATGAGACACGTCATCAATAGATTGGCAATACACGGATTCCACCACCTGATACGCAAGAACACAAAATCCCATGAACCAAATATTGATTGTAAATGAACTATGCACAAAAAATGTTAATATTCAAAAATGTAAATTTAAATGTATTCTTACTTAAATCCTGGCTATTTGCCTGCAATAAAATTATTAATTTCATCCATATTTCTCTATCAACGATCCCTTGGATTTACTATTCTGATTATAGTTTTAACAATACTAACATTAAAGGAACCTTATATGATTATTACGAAATTAAGTCCCACCAAGTGTTCCCTTTTCACATCTGTAGCTGTGACCATCCGAAGTTCGTGTTGTTTTGTTACAGAATATAAATTCGTCGCACCTGTACTATTTCTCAATTAATGTTACAGTAGAGTTAGTATTTAATCTCTGCCATTATAATTCAGTTACGTTTCAAAGGATTACACCTGTTACAGGATTCTGTAACTCGTTGTTTTAACTAATTCACAGTTATTTAATGATACAACATTAACACAGATTTGAACAACTGATGAAACATGTCCCTTACATTAAAACGTATCACGCATGGATATTAAACCTTGTAATTCTGTGCTAAATATATTACCAACTCATTGAGAGATGTGACCTACATTTCATTTAGCAAATCACAACAATTTGTGTAATATAAGGCTTTTAAAAAATAATATGCCTCATTTGATATTAATGGATATATGTAATAATTAGAGAAATGGTGGGATAAACATATTTGGAAAGACACAAAAAAATACATTGGAAAAACATTGGTGGAATCCGTTGCAATGTATGCAAGTGAGGTATGGACAATCAATAAGTACTACAAGAATAGACCAATAGCTCTAGAAATTGATTATTTACGCAGAAGTGCCAGAAAGTCTAAATTAGAACATGCCACAAATAAGGAAATTATAAACATAATGGAAGCAGAAGAAAGCATAATTGAAAGAATTGAGGAGAAAGAATTAAAGTGGTTAGGACAGGTTTTAAGAATGGAAGATGAGCGATAGCCGAAGCAACTACATGAATGGCATATGAACAGAAAGAAGAAAAGAGGGAGACCAAAGTTAACATGGAAGGAAAACATGAAGACAGTAATGCAAGCTAGAGGGCTAAGCATCGAAGATGCCCAAGACCATAGGTTTTGGAGGTTTGGCACGGGAAGACGGCAGCAGCTGTAAAAACCCGAAGATAGATAGATAGAGAAGTTTAGAAATCGTTCATTATTTTTAGCGAATTCCGAAGTTATTGAGGTTTTTTAACAGGTTTTAAATGCATAGATCATCTTCTCGTGCCCAATGTTAAGTTTTGTTTCTCTTTCTCCATTCATATCTATCTTTCCAGTCACCATCCTGCAATCCCCTGTCCTTCATCAAGTTCATAATTCCCTCTATCCACGTCATTTTAGGTCTCCCTCTTCCCTTCCTCCGATTTGGAACCCATTCCAAACTCCTAACTGGTAATCTATCTTCATTCATCCTCTTCAAATGTCCAAACCTTTTTAAAACTGTTTCTTTCTCACTGAATAATTGTTTCGTTTATGTTCATTTTTCCTCGGTTAGTACTGTTCCTGTTCCTGTCTAATTTAGAGCATAGTGCCGATCTTCTTAAAAAATCGTTGTTTTTTGTAGATTGAAATTTTGACTTTAATTTGGAATTTATAGTCCACGTAACTGCTCCGTAGTGATTAAACTTCTTACTAATGATTTATATATATATATATATATATATATATATATATATATATGGATAAAAATAAATATTTAAATATTAAAATAAGTACATGATATATATATATATATATATATATCAGTCGTCTTCAAATAAAATTAATTTCTGTTTAAAATACGTCGTCAAGTAGTTAAACTGAAATTCATTTTAGTTGAGGAGGATTTATATATATATATATATATATATATATATATATATATATCATATTTGCCTTCATTGCCAAATTTCAAAAATATATTTATAATATCTATATATACAAGCGTTACTGCTATAAAGTAAATATTCTCTTTAATAATTTGCTTAACTGTTATGTTAGCCGCTAGATGGCAGTCGGAAGATCTTTCCGCTACCTCTTGTGTGAATTGAGAATACTACATGTATAAGAAAAATTGTATGTTTGTCTTGGAATTCTTGGGTAGCTCAGTTGGTTAGAGCGCTAAAAGTACAGACTTTAGAGACTCGAGTTCAAATCCCGACTCAAGCATTCTTTTTTCTTTTCATATCATATTTGCCTTCATTGCCAAATGTCAAAAATATATTTATAATATCTATATATATCAGATACTTATATTAATATTCTAACATTTTACAACATAACCTCAACGCTGATTTACAATGAATTTTAGTAGTATTGACTATTGGGGGTGATCTCATAAAAACGATTTTAGAAAAAAATACAGATATTCGCCCATCCTATATGCTACACCGAAAAACACTAGGAAAATACACGTGACTGCAGGATACACACTACTAGCTACTAGATCATAAAATAATGAAGAGATCTTAGAAGAATTACAGATGAAACTTTTAGAAAACAAAATTTCTGATTACACTCATCAACAAGATTTTTGTCTCATGAGTACCAATAGCTAGGTATCTAAAAATAATTACGATATAAATGTTTCCTTATACTTATTTAACTAAACATAAAACACATTAATGTTCGTATTTCAGCTCATTTATGTCAAGAAGATCGGGATAAGTAGATTCCTGGGCAACGCCGAATAATCAGCACGAGGTATCAAAAAAATGTTATTTTTTAAATATGTTTCCTTTTACTTGCTCAATTAAACATAAAAGCATATTAATTTTCATTTATTTAGGCGTAGCAGCGCACCCCGGATATTAGCTAGTTAGGGTGTATATATAAAAAGTGTGCATTTGTTGACGATCATTTACCGACGACAGAAGATTTCTAAGCTTTAGAGTACATTATAAGAAAACTGAAGGGGGAATATAAAAAACGTGAATTAATGATACATTTGGATTAAACGAAGCACATGATAATAGGAGATAAATCAAAGCATCCGATTTTATAAGACGGACATGAAAAAATAAAAAGCGTGTAACGGACAAAAATTAGTGCAGATTGATGTCCTAACGCTGATATTAAAAGCAGTGTAAATAAAGGTAAATCTGCAATATCAAAATGAAATGTTACTTTATGGGATTAGAATATAAGTTCTAAAACAAAAACAAAAATTTTAATGCAAGAATAAGTAGTACAATGACATATGGTGCAGTAAAATGGGAATTAAAATCTAGAGCAGTAAGTAAATTAAATTATAAATAAATATATTTTTCGAGGCGTTCAGCTGGAATTTATATAAAATATAAAATAAGAAACAGTGTAATTAACTAACTCACTAACTGGCATTATCGAACCCGTAGGTTCGTGGCAGCGCGGATAAAAGCTCTCCATACATCCCTATCCTGAGCTAATGGTTCCCAATCATTCCCTGTATAATCTACTTCCCTCAAATCATAGATACATTCCTAATATTCCATGTTCCTAGGTGTTTGAGCCCTTGGCATCCATGCCGGACTGGTCGAAGGTGATAAGCCAGACGAAAAAAGTACCTCGGTCGAAAGAGTGACGATCTTTCACCGTAAAAAATAAACCGTCAAGAAATGCGAACAGTGTAATTAAACAAAAGATAAATATTCAAACATAAATTGTGGCTTTCATAAAAAAACAAATAATCAAATGGTATTGTCATGTAAAAAGAATGACAGAAGACAAATTCCCAAGAAGAATACTAGAATGGGCACCAGTTGATAGAAGAAGAAGAGGACGACCAAAAATAATATGGATTGATGGTTTTTTGGAGCAGCATGAGGGGAAAAATTGGTCGGTGGAGATTGGAATGACGGAGAGAAGTGAAGGATATTGACAGTTTATCAATTTGGCAGAGGAAGGTGTTGGGAAACATTATGAAACCTTCCAAATAAAATTAAAACATGCCTCTAAAGCTATATCCCTTTGTAATTGGCTAGTGTAAGACCAAGTATTTGCAACGAAATACAGTATGCTGATGGCCTATGTTAGGAACAGATTTCTTCTAACAATTCCTTCTTTCTGAATTGATGTAGTCTTGGTTGTATCTGAAACTGAGGGCAGAGGTGGTTGGTTGAATAGCAATGAAAAGTCACAGAGGCTAATAGTGAAACATTGTCCCTCCCTAACTCCTCCCTCGCTTCTTCTGAATAAAAAATGTGAAATATTACACAGTTCACAAGTAATGTGAAAGGCTAGAAAAAATGAGAGAAACTTGAAGAAGTAGTTTGCTTGCTTTCTCCCTCGTGGGCTGCCTGTGGTAGAGTATGATTTACGTACTTCATATGACAAATATACCAGGTCGCTTTATCAGTTTAAGTGCATTATACATAGCTTTATCTTAGGTGGGTGAAGAAAGGAAGTGTATGGCTAACTGTATAATTAAAGGCGCAATCTTCTTCATAGTGGTCTAGTGTAATGAGGTTTCGCTTAGCTCTTTTCTCCATTCTCCTCTCTTCCAATGATTTAGTACGCTAAATAATGACTAAAATTAAATGTGAAAACCCCAAGTTTATGAGATTTTAAAACACAAAGAGAAACTAATTAATGAATGGATGCAAGGAAATGATCAAACGAGGAGGAAAGCAAAATAAATAAATAAATAAAATAAATGAAGAAATGAAGGAAGTAGTGTGGGAGTGTTTTAAAAGTGCACGATTGAAAAATCTCCAAATTTCTAGACCGATGCTTCAAAGTCAAGCTCCAACTGTTGCTACATCCCTAGAGAATAACGATTTCAAGACATCTTCAGGTTGGCTGTACAGTTTTAAAAGAAGACACATTGTAGTGTGGAATGAAATTTGTGGGAAATCAAAGAGTATGGACGAAAATATAGTTAGTGAGTGGAAACCGAAACTGCATACTTCATTTCAGGATAGGGCCTAAGAGACATTTTTAAAGGATTATTCTCTTCTAAGCTTAGTATATTTCAGAGTTAGTCATTTAGTGTGTGTGTGTGTGTGTGTGTGTGTGCGATCTTTTAAGGTTTGCTGTTCGGGAGAGGGGTAAAAACATGTAATAAGAAATTGTAACTTAAATTTTATTATCCAAGGATTGAACTAGAAAATATTATATATTAATAAATAGGACCTTTTTGGTGACTATTTAACTCATGCCTCAATGGTAGTCAATGACCAATCGCGTTTCAATGAATTTTCTTTTACAACCAATGACAGTCGTATTTACCTCGCTCTTTTTCAATTTATCTCGATCTGGAGTTAAAGACAATCGTCACGCAGAGCTGAAAACACGGCTGACATCAATTGCCGACTGTCTAGAAAAATGAGAACCTTAAACACGAACTACCCTAAGGGCCTCCTAAGGTCTGTAGAGGGATCACTTTTTTATTATATCACTTTATCATTGATTGGAAAATATTAGGCCAGGTACCGGAACAACTGGATGAATAATAGAGTTCCAAATTGAGTTCCCAAAACCTTGCTACATAATTGTCCAATAAGGAAAAGATCACTCGGTGGTCCAGGAAAGCGCTGGATACAAAATACATCAGTGAGATCATGCTGATTACCCGGCGTTGTCCGGGAATCTACTCACCCCGATCTTCTTGGCATAAATGAGCTGAAAGACAAAAATTAATGTACTAGTTATGATTAGTTGAATAAGTAAAATGAAAAATAATTATAAATGTATATTGTAATTATTTAAGATTTACCGTGCGGATTTCCCGGTGTTGCCCGCGAATCTATTTATCTCGATCTTCTTGGCATAAATGAGCTAAAAGACAAAATTCGTTATTGTGAGTTATCCGTAAAAGAATACTCGCCATTTGCTGCTGTACTTGCACAGGAATCTACGTACTTGTCTCGATCTTATTGGCATCAATGATAGACAAAAATGGTTATTGTGAGTTATCCGTAAGAGATAAACATATGCTGTCGCCGACGTTTTTGTGGAGCGTGTTGAGATATTCAATTCTGTGTACATTAATGTTGTGTATTTGTAATGTTTTAGGCAGCGTAAGCCATTTAAGCGTCCAAAGAGCTACTTTAGTCACGTTTTTCCACTACAAAGTGCGACTTTTAAGGGTGTAGGAGTTGAGTATCATAACTCTGTTATAGCCCATGTTCATCCCGGGAATCTCCTGAACATTTTTCAAAAATCCCAATCACAATTGGATCGACGGTATGGCCGCGCATAAAGTACGAACAAACAAACAACCATACAAACAAACATTCATTTTTATATATTAGATAATAATTAACTAACTCACTGGCACTATGGAACCTGCAGGTAAATGGCCTTGTGGCTCTCCATACTTCTCTACCCTAAGCCAATATTTTCCAATCATTCCCTGTATAATCCACTTCCCTTATATCACGGTTAGTGCTATTCTAACATATCATTCTTGCCCTACCCACTGGGTGCTTTCCCTGTGGTTTCCTTACAAGAAGTTCCCATAACCCTCTTTCATTCCTCATTCGTGCATGTCCTACTTATCGCAGTCTAAGAGATTTAATAGTTCTTATTATATCTGGTTTCCTATAAAGATCATCTAGCTCATTGTTATGTAGTCTTTTCCATTTGTCTGATCATCTCGCATTGGCCCTAAGCTTTTCCTAAGAACTTTATTGTCAAATACTCGTGATATCTTGTTCTCCCTTAAAATGGGAGTTCATATTTCGCATCCATATAATATAACTGGGAGAATAACAGAACAGGTTTATATGTTCTCAGTTTATTGTTTTTTGAGAGAATTTGGGATGTCAAATATCCCTGTAATACATAATAGGATGCATTTCTAGAATTCACCCTATGTTTAATTTCTTTCAGCACTATATTCCTCTTTGTAATTAATGTCCTTAGGTACTTTAATTCAGCTACTTCTTCAAAATGTCCTTGAATTCTCAATAATGCTCATTTTCATTGTGTGTATCTATTTGAAAATATATATTTATTTTTATTGATGTTTACTTCCAGCCTCAATTTTTAGTGCTACTCAGTAGACTGTTCGTGTTTCTAAAATCTGTCTTATACTATAATATGATCTATTGTAGACCTATTTATTCTAAATCCACTTTGATGAACACGTATTACATCGTTAACATAAGGAGTAAGTCTGCTAACTAATATATTTATTAGGTTTTTGTATGAATTTGATAGTAATTAGGTATCTCTATAGTAGTTCCAATCAATTGTATCTTATTTCATATAAATTGGCACGATAATTGATCATTTCCATACATTTGGAAGATCCTCTTTTTTTCCAAATCGTGCTGAGCAAGCGATATTATCTTTTCATCAATTTTTCTACTCTTGATTTCATCAGTTCTGCTGGGATCCAATCTGATCCTGATGCTTTATAATTCTGCTATTGTTCTACCTCCATTTCAACTTCTAATGCACTTATTATTACTACTAATGTAACTATTGTTACCACTTTATTGATAAATATTAATAAAAACAAACCTTTGTGTATATAAGTTAAGAGTGTAGCACATACGACAATGTTAATATAGGAAAACTGGAAGACCCTCTATTTCTCATATAAAAGAACATATGAGAGCATATAACAGAAATGTAGATACTTCAAAATACGCTAAGCATCAATTTCAATATAATCATTGTTTTAATTTAAATTTTACAGTTTTACATGTTTGTAACAAAGGAAAAAAAAACTAGATATTTTAGAAATTGTGGAAATAAATAAATTGAAGAAGAGCACTGGGCTGTTAAATTCCCAAATGGGTTTAAACGTATCACCTGTTTTAAATTTGCAATAAGATAAGTTTTGTTACGCTGATTTTGTTTACATTCAGTTGCATAGTTACAGTTATAATTTTATAATGATATTGTGAAAAGAAAAAATAATGTCTGAACCAGGAATCGAACCATGGACCTCTAGTTCTCCAGACTAGTGTGCAGCCCACTACACCATTCTAGACTTGACACAGATATTAAACGAGAATTATTGATTTGTATATGTGGAAAGAATTGTTAATGTCTGTGCCAAGTCTAGAATGGTGTAGTGGGCTGCATACTAGTCTGGAGAACTAGAGGTCCACGGTTCGATTCCTGGTTCAGACATTATTTTTTTCTTTTCACAATATCATTATAATATTATAATATGATCCATTGTTGGAACTGTGTTGAAATAACAGTATTGGAAAATGTTAACATAATTTACTGCTTATAAAAGTGATGGTGTAAAATTCTCAAATATACGAGTAGATACTTCTAAACGAAGCCGGCCGTTGGCGATGGTAGTGTCACCTACCTGACAACGGACGAAACGATAATTATAGATTTGTACATGTGGAAAGAATTGTTAATGTTTGTGCCAAGTCTAGAATGGTGTAGTGGGCTGCACACTAGTCTGGAGAACTAGAGTTCCACGGTTCGATTCCTGGTTCAGAGATTCATTTTTCTTTTCACAACATCATTATAAAATTATAATATGATCCATTATTGGAACTGTGTTAAAATAACAGTATTGTAAAATGTTAAATAGTTACAGTTGTTATGTACTTAAGAACAAAATGCATTTGTATTCGTATTATTCGTCTGAAGAAGGTACGAAGTACTGAAACAGCGTAATAAATGTTTTATTAAAATAAATATGAAAATCGAATAAACCTTTAACAGTTCTATTTTATTTAATCACTAAATTTGTACCTGTTGTGGCAGTCGTCCTCAAAAAATTATATTTGTATAAAATATTCAGCTAGGCTTTTCGGAACAGGTTCCATTTTCAAAGCTGTTCATTGGGTACGGGTTGTGTTTAACGAAGATATATTGTAGTGGATTAATCTGGTAGGGCGTGATCTCGTTAGTAGGTTATCGTTTCTTGTTTTCTTCATGATTTCTATTTCCTCTAAGATGTTTATATTAAGATGTTGAGAAACAAAATGTTTCTTGAAAGTACTTTATTGTATTATTATTATTATTATTATTATTATTATTATTATTATTATTATTATTATTATTATTATTATTATTATTATTATTATTATTATTATTATTACATGGAAACTCTGTGGCATTGTCCTTCATATTTGTTCGGATTTAAGAAATAATTGAAGAGCAGTATTTTGAATTGGATTTGATTAAAAAAACAATGTGTAGGCACATGTTATTTCGAATTTAAAAATATATTGTTAGATTTGCTAAAACGATAACTGAATGTGCGAGTTCATATTTCATGTTAAATTCTTTGCAAACTTTAGCTTTGTTTTATTGTAGCTAGAACTAGCTAATCTCGGAAATATTATGGTGGAATTGCAATGTTGACTGGTCCACAAAACATGCAGGAACCACGGACAGCTGGTCCCTGGACCGTGAGTTATTTTATTGTGTTCGATTCCATTATACGGAGAGGGTACGGGCGACTGAAAGAGCCCTCTCTCTGATTAACTGTTATTGCAGTCGACCATTTTAAAATACATCCATATTAGAGAATAAAACGCTTGTAGCTGAAATTGTCGCTTCAAACTAATTTTTCCGTCAATAAATGTTAGAAAATTTATTGAAGTTCAAAACAAATTTAAATTTCTGTGACTATATTTTTATGTATCTAGTATACATAATGTATACAGAATGCTCTTCGTAGCCTGCAGAAAACATATGGGTAGTGCACGAGGGTCACTTCGGGCGTGTTTCAGATTATTTCTTGGGTTTCAACCGATGCGGTGTGAAGGACAATTCGGTGATCAGTAGCAATGAGTTGTTTAAATAATTATGTACTTACTTACTCACTGGCACTATCGAACCCTTAGGTTCATGGCCGCATGGATATAAGCTCTCCATGCATCCCTATCCTGAGCTAATGCATTCCAAGCATTCCATGTATAATCTACTTCCCTCGAATCATAGTTAATGTTATTCTCCCACCTCATTCTTGGTCTACCAACTGGGCGTTTTCCTACAAGAAGCTTCCATACAAGGCTTTCATTCCCCATACGTGCAACATGTCCTGCCCATCGCAGTCTACGAGACTTAACTGTTCTTATTATATCTGGCTTCCTATAAAGACTACGTAGTTCATTGTTAAGTAGTCTTCTCCATTCACCTGTCTGTTCATCTCTCTTTGGTCCAAAACGTTTTCGTAAGTACTTCATTCTCAAATACTTGTAATCTTCTTTCCTCCCTTAAAATAAGAGTCCATGTTTCGCACCCATATAATATAACTGGTAGAATAATAGTTTTATATATTTTCAGTTTAACGTTTTTCGAAAGAAGTTGGGACATCAAGCGTCTCTGCAATGCATAATAGCACGAAGTTCCAGAATTGAGCCTATGTTTAATTTCTTTGTGCATCTCATTCCTATTTGTGATTATTGTTCGATTATATTAAAAGGGTTTATTATGTTAACCTCTTATGAAACAACACAACGAATTAATAATATTTTGTAGACTACTTGAGCAAATCTAGACTTCCCTAGTATATTTACTTAAGAGATTGATCCACACTTTTAAATAATAATATTTTCACTGATAGCTCCGCTGTAATCGTATGGAAGCAACTAGCTCCTCTGAATACTTGTAGTAGGAGCAACTAGCCCCACGGTGTTTTAAAATAAAATTACACGGCTTTTTATAATTATTTCGCAAGGAAGTTGGGAATTTGGCTCAAGTATTCCCTTTAGCTTATTATATCATTACAAAATTTCTATTGGTTAAAATAACAGTTTGTATACACCTCTATTTTTAGATTCCTTTTTTACATATGCGACAGGCTATAGGCCACTAATTTGTAAGGACGTGACTTCGAATATCTTAGGACATATTTAAAAGTATTAATTTCACTTCGCTAGGTTTGAAAATTAATGTTTTGCAAATCTGACCATTTTCAACACGTCAATCAGACTTACAACGTTTCTAATTGAATACATATCTTATAATAAGCATGAATATGGGGTGCCATTTTCGGCAAGCATATTGGTAGTGCACGAGGGTCTCTTCCGGCGTGTTTTAGATTATTTCTTGGTTCTACCGGTGTGAAAGACAAGGAATTCTGTGAACAGTAGCAATGAGTTGTGTAATTAATTAAAAAGAGTTCATCATGTTAACCTCTTATGAAATAACACAGACTGAAAGAGCCCTCTCTCATATTAACTGTTATTGCAGTTCATTTTAAAATACGTCCCTATCAGAGAATAAAACGCTTGTAGCTGAAATTGTCGCTTCAAACTAATTTTTCTCTCAATAAATGTTAGAAAATGTATTGAAGTTCTAAACAAATTTACATTTCTGTGACTACATTTTTATGTATCTAATATACATAATTTATACAGAATGTCCTTAGTAGCCGATTAATTTAAGACAGAGTTGTGTAACTTGTACTGATTAAGAGTCCATGTGTGGGGAGAGGTTTTCTCTCGGAATTTTGACTAGTATGGGACCGGTGGCCACCCAACTTCCTAATTTAGGAAGCTACTAAAATAGAGGCTCCAGGTTGAGATAACAAGCTCGAGAACCCGTCTAGTTGACCATATATCACTCATTGGCTGAGCGATCGGTCACCTCTGCAAATTACACTTGTGATATGTCCCGCGCCGTAGCCGAGCGGTTAAGGTAGGAAGCCTTGGCGCAGAGCTACGGGACTTGCGCTGGTTCGAGTCTCCATGGGGGAAGAAATTTTCTCATGGTATTTCGGCCAGTATGGGACCGGTGCCCCAGCATCGTGAGGCAATTGGGTAGCTACAATAAGTAGCGGCTCCAGGTTGAGGAACCAGCTATAACGGCTGGGGGACTCGACATGCTAACCACATGTCACCCCTACACTGGCTGTTGATCATCTACCTCTGTGATTGACACATGTGGATGTGAAGGGCCAGCAGCCGGCTGGTAAAAGGGCAACCGCTGAAAAGTGGAAAGACCCTCAATCGGAATCGATATGAGGCTAGCTGCCTGCTGATAGGCCAAAGGTATGTTGTGCTATAGATTATACAGCATTTCCTCGGCATGGTGCCTTGGTTCCGAACTAGAGAATTACTTTGATTCGAAATCTCGTAGGAATTTTCACATAAAATTTCGGCCAGTGTGAGACTGATTTCCATCCAGCGTCGTTGAATAATTCAGGTAGCTGCAATAAGTAGGGGATCCAAGTTGAGAAAAACAAATATAACGACTTGGGGATTCTACATGTTCATCACATATAACCCCTATACTAGTTGAATTAACCTACGTGATTAACACATGTGGATATGAGGCCAGCAAATAAATATAACGACTGGGGGATTCTAAATGCAGATCACATGTCACCCCTTTATTAGCTGGATTATCCTCTGTGATTAACGCATGTGAATACGAGGCCAGCAACCGTCTGGTGCGCCAAGTTCTTCTGGGTGCTTTCAAATGACATGAAGGTCAACCAGTTGCAAAAAGGAAGCAGTCCACAAGAGAACCGAACTGAGAAAAGTACAATTGAAGTTAAATGTCAATAAAAAGTCACAAATAAAAAATAAACATTTACTTCTTACTTCAGCTAATATAATATAAAAGAGCTTCTATTTTACGAGAAATGTGGTAAGTGATATATTTTTTAATTCTGATATTTTACACATTTTTGTTTGATTCATTCAGTAGAAAGAGAAATGTGGCATATTCTGTCAGCGTTTTCTAACTTAGTTCATAGATGGCATAAGAAAGCGGTTGATGGGTTGGATATTTTTTTGCAGGACACGGAGCGATAATTTAGAAACAGTAACATAGCATTTACTCATATAGGCATATTTCAAATTTAATGATTGGTTTCTTTTGGACAAATGTGTGGTCCCATTATAAATTTATTTTGGAAAATACGATAAAACTAATTTACATGTTTTATATTACAAAAGTCCACCGCTGTGGTCTTCGAGGTAGCGTGCTGCGTTCGATTCCCGGTCGGGACAGACTCCTGGGTGAGGTTTTTTGGGGGTTTTTCCTCACCTGTAAGACATGTCAGGAAACTTAGAGCCCAACGGCCCCCAAAAAATCATCCGGCCATCAACATCATCCTTATCATTATCATGACCATCCTTCACCGGTGTGGAAAGCAACGGGAAGCTACACCTATAATTCCCTAGTAAAGCTGCAAAGCATAACATGAAATTGCTATGATTACAGCGAAAGACATGCTCTTGGGCAGAATTACTATGGATGGATAGATAGATATTACAAATATATGGTTTTGTGATAAAAAAATAAGTATTTAGTGTAGACATTTGATGGCGTGATACTTACGATACCCGTCCTTATTCGTGGCAGAGGAGCTTAAACGGCCCGCGAGCATTGTGTGATGAGCCATCCGTTCTGGACAGATCAAAGACGATAACCCACACTAATAGAGATATATCTTGGTCGAAGCAGTGATGGTCTTTCAACGTAACCAATGTCAATAAACGCGCGAACATGGGTTCCACTATGACAGAGATTTTCATAGATAAAATAGTTCCCCGTTCGGATCTCAGGGGTTCCATGGCTAAGACGTAAACATAAGGGCAAATTCTTAGGAACATAGAATATTATGATAATATCTAGTTGTGGAGCACTGGAATGACCAAAAGGAAAGAGTTTAGCAAGAAAACCAAGAATGAGATGTGAATAACAGGAAGTGATATTTGAAGGAGGTGAATTATATAAGTTGCAGTAAATATTTTGAGAACATTACTTTGAGTACGGATTCTAGGAAAACTTATGTTAGTGCGGTCATAAACTTCCAGATTCGATAGTGTCAGTTAGTTATTATTTTTCAATGGAGGCGCATAGGAACTAGAAATACAAATTAAGTTCATATATATATATATATATATATATATATATATATATATATATATAATAATTTGTATTTCTAGTTCTTATGTGCCGTGTATGATCAGACCAATAGATAAAGAGATTTCGTATATATATAGGTAGATTAGATATGATAGATTGATTACTCCATAGGTAAATGGAACAAAGTTTTTAGATACAGAGATATAAAGGTGGATTACATAGGATACATGCATGAGTTAGGGTAAATATATTACATACGATAACAAATTATAGATTTTAGATTTAGATTTATTTAGCCTGGTGGAGTTAAGGCCATGTGGCCTTCTCTTCCACTCACCAGGACAAACATATATTACATCAGAATATAACAATCTTAATTAACTCTAATATTAAACACTAAGTAAAAATTTGATCAAAAGATAATATCTAATATATTACGATCTATAATACAACCAGTTAATATTAGTTAAAATTAAGACTAAAACTAATAATAAAATGTATACAAGCAAGACATATTAAATTGTCCCTGTCTAGTGTATATAAAAAACAAAGGAAAATAATGAGATATAGAAAACTAATTTTACGATTATACAATATTTAAAACAAAACAAAAATATTTGTTATTCCTAATATTATTTTCATAAATAATTAAATATATTAATATTGCTAAAAGAATACTATCAGTGAGGTGTATAAGTTAGTTTGTTATTAAATAATTCTTTAATTTATTTTTGAAGGATGTTATGGTTTGACAGTCTCTGACATGGGACGGAAGGGACTTCCATGTTTTGGTGAGACCGTAAAAGATAATGAATAATATACAGTATGATGAGGCGGGATATAAAGGACAATGTTAAATTATATGGGTTAGATTAAATATTATACATTAGATAGGACAGAGAGTTAGACCTATATAGGTAGATTAGGTGGAATAGATATATTACGTAGGAAAAATAGTAGTAGTAGTAGGACTTTATTAGACAAAAAAGTAAGATATTTACAATATTATTTACAAATATGGTTCGCACGGGCAGTAAGCCGTACGTGCTGTTGACAGTCCGTTACAGTAAAGTAATAATTGGTACTAGTGTAAAGAAAAATAAACAAAAACAGCAATAACATTGCAATTACATAAAGAGAACACAATAAAAGTATTACAATTAAATAATAACACAATAGCATTAAATAGATTGAATAGGATAAATAGATTTCGTATGATATGTAGATGTGTTACGATAAATAGATTAGACAGGATAAATTGAATAAATAACCTACCTAAAGTAAGATATATTAACTAATACACTCTCACTTTCGAACCCATAGGATCAAGGCCGCAAAGACATAAGCTCTCCATGCATCCCTATCCTGAGCTAATGTTTTCAATCATCTCCTGTATATTCTACATCACTCAAGTTAGTAGTAGTAGTAGTAGTAGTAGTAGTAGTAGTAATAGTACTAGTCACTACACTGGGAAGCATAGGGGCCTTGATAAAAGCTCGCCAACGAACTCTGTCGTTTGCCAATGCCTTAATTTCATTCCAACTCATCCCTGCCTGTTCAGCTTCATCCATGATGGTATTATTCCATGTTGCCTTAGATTCACTCAAATTATTTTTCCAACTCTTTCTTGGTCTATCGAATTGCCGTTTTCTCTCTTGTCTTCCTGAAGTAAGTTTGCATGTCCTTCTTTCATTCCCCATCTGTGCCATGTCCTGTCCATCGCAGTCTAAGAGACATAGCTCATTAATTAGTCTTCTCCATTCGCCTGTCTGTTCATCTCTGTTTGGTTCAATATTTTTCCAAGAACTTTATTCTCAAATTCTCGTAATATTTTGTCCTCTCTTAAATTAAGAGTCTTTGTTTCGCATTCATATAATATAATCGGGAGAATAACAGTTTCATATATTTTCGGTTTAACGTTTTTTTTAAAAGATGTTGGGAACACAAGAGTGCCTGTAATTTATAATAACACACAATTTTCAGAATTGAGCCTATGTTTAATTTTTTGTGCATCTCATTCCTTTCTTTATTATTATATATTTAAAAGGTTAAGATAAGCCAGCTATATGGAATAAATTACATAGGACGAATAGAATAGTCAGACAGAATAAATGAAAAAGGTAGGTAGAAAGAAAAGGGAGAAATAATTTAGATACACGTCTTTTTTCATCATCATCATCATCATCAACAACAACAAGGATTAAGCCCAATGGCCCGTTCCGATCTCATTATAGGTCGAATTGGTCCTTCCATCTCTTCAATGGTCTTCCCAACATTCTTCTCCCTTTTGGTTTATGATTATACATTCTTCTTGGTATGCACTGTTCATTCATTCGTAATACGTGCTGAAGATAAGCATTTTGATAATATTTTATTCTTTCACAGAGATTGAATATATTAGGTTTTTTTCTTATATCTTCGTTTTTCTTTTTATCGGTTCTTTGGTATCCTGCTATTGCTCTCAACATCTTCATTTCAGCCACTTCTTTTTTACTTACTTACTTACGTACTTACTCACTGGCACCATCGAAGCCGTAGGTTCATGGCCGCGCGGACATAAGCTCTCCATACATCCCTATCCTGACCTAATGCTTTCCAATCATTCCCATTATAATCTACTTCCATCAAATCATAGTTAATGTTATTCTCCCACCTCATTCTTTGTCTACCAACTGGACGTTTTCCCTCTGGCTTTCCTACAAGAAGCTTCCATGCAAGTCTTTCATTCCCCATACGTGCAACATGTCCTGCCCATCGCATTCTACGAGACTTAACTGTTCTTATTATATCTGGCTTCCTATAAAGACAATGTAGTTCATTGTTATATAGTCTTCTCTATTCACCTGTCTGTTCATCTCTGTTCCTAAGTACTTTATTCTCAAATACTTGTAATCTCCTTTCCTCCGTTAAAGTAAGAGTCCATATTTCGCATCCATATAATATAACTGGTAGAATAATAGTTTTATATATTTTCAGTTTAACGTTTTTTGAAAGGAGTTGGGACATCAAGAGTCTCTGCAATGTATAATAGCACGCGTTTCCAGAATTGAGCCTATGTTTAATTTCTTTGTGCATCTCATTCCTATTTGTGATTACTGTTACTTCTTTTTCAACACTTAAAATTTTTACTTGTGAAAAAACACGAGACGAATGAGAAAGGATCACTGTGCAATAAAAAGGGAACGCATTTATGTTTATTTATTTATAGTAAAACTTCTCTTTGGTTAATGTCAATAAGGATATTACCATATCTTGAATTCTTCAGCGCTTACAATGTCATCATAGAAGAAGCTGGAAATTCTCTGTCGTTTTTTTTCTGTTTGTTTGATGTGGTTGGGAAAATTTCTTTCTATTTCTCTTTTCTTTATTTCCACAGTCGTCTTGTCTAAGTGTAGAATTGTCGTGGAAAATCCCTCCGCCCAATAACTTTCAAAAAAACTACACCCTTATAACTGTGCTACCAAAATATCCCCTCAGACAGAAAAGCCAAATAGAAGTTTGTGTGGAGATGGTTACATTTCAGAATTGAGGGCAGGTTTAGTCTACATAGGGGGAAGGGCTCGAAAGAAAGAAGCTCGACAAAAGTGAAGAAATCTTTCACGTCTTTGTCTGCTAGCATGTTTCTTACTGCTGTAAGCCACAAAAGCTTTGGTGATTATTTTCTAGGGCAGTCGTTACTCCCACAAGCTGCGGTTTGTTGAAAGATAGTCATAAGACAAACAGAGCTTGTCCAATCAGGACTTGTGGTGAAATTGAACAAAAGAGGACAATAAAAACGAATTTATTGTTGCAAATATTGACTGCTGAATCCAATGCCATAAACGGATTATTCCATGTCACTGGATACCTTTTTTTGTTGAAAAAGAACAATTGCAATCCTGTACTAAATGGCTAGAGATAATTCCACTTAATGGTATTAGGTTGAGATGAGGAGTAAGGTAAAACGTTAATTCCGTTAATAAGAAGAGGAATCATGTCTATTGATTCTAAAGTACTTCACATTTCTATTTTTTGTATTAATTAATTATATATTTAATTTTTTTTTTGAGATACCGGTATCATTAATAATTCACTCTCATTTAATTTTATCAATACTTACTTACTTACTTACTCACTGGCACTATCGAACCCGTAGGTTAATGGGCCGCAAGGAAATAAGCTATAAATACATACCTATTCCTGATGCTAATGCTGTCCAAATAATTCCCTCGTTATAAATCTACTTCCATCAAATCATAGTTAATGTTATTCTCCCACCTCATTCTTGGTCTACCAACTGGGCTTTTTCCCTCTGGCTTTCCTACAAGAAGCTTCCATGCAAGTCTTTCATTCCCCATACGTGCAATATTTCCTGCCCATCGCAGTGTACGAGACTTAACTGTTCTTATTATATCTGGCTTCCTGTAAAGACCATGTAGTTCATTGTTATGTAAGTCTTCTCCATTCACCTGACTGTTCATCTCTCTTTGGTCCAAAAATTTTCCTAAGTACTTTATTCTCAAATACTTGTAATCTCCTTTCCTCTCTTAAAGTAAGAGTCCATGTTTCGCACCCATATAATATAACTGGTAGAATAATTGTTTTATATATATTCAGTTTAACGTTTTTTGAAAGGAGTTGGGACATCAAGAGTCTCTGCAATCCATAATAGCATGCATTTCCAGAATTGAGCCTATGTTTAATTTCTTTGTGCATCTCATTCCTATTTGTGATTATTGTTCCTAGGTATTTGAATTCAGGCACTTCCTCAAAATTTCCCTCATTTGTCATTAGCTGTCCATTTCCATTATTTAATGGATTTCTATGTGTGACCATATATTTAGTTTTATTGATATTTACTTCCAGTCCTAAATTCTTAGTGTTACACAATAGTGTGTGCGTGTTGGCCTTTAGTATCTCCTCGCTATCGGCCAACAATACTACATCATCAGCATAAACTAACAGCTTATTAATACCATTGAGTTGTAAGCCATCCTCATTCTCTAAAGATTTAATGGCATGCTCTAGTACAAAATTAAATAGTAGAGGAGATAGTGCATCTCCTTGCTTCAACCCATTCTGGATTTCAAAAGTGTTCGGAAACTGTTTGCCTACACGCACCCTACTCTTTGTGCCATTTAGACACATTCGTATAAGTCTAACTAACTTTTTAGGAATTCCGAACTCCAGCAGGGTACTATATAACTTCTCCCTCTTAATTGAATAATATGCTTTTTTGAAGTCTACATACAGTTGATGTACAGTACCATTATATTCCCATTTCTTTTCTAAAATCTGTCTTATACTAAAAATCTGATCTGTTGTAGACCTGTTTCTTCTAAATGCACATTGATGATCTCCTACAATGTCACCAATATAGGGAGTAAGTCTGCTTACTAATATATTTGTTAGAATTTTGTACGAAGTTGAAAGTAATGAGATGCCCCTGTAGTTGTTGCAATCAGTTTTATCTCCTTTCTTATAAATTTGTACGATAATTGATTCCTTCCATTCATCTGGAAGAGCTTCTTTTTCACAAATCATACTAAGCACGCTGGTTCTCCCCCTGATTTTATCAGTTCTGCTGGAATCTCATCTGAACCTGATGCTTTATACATCTTCAATTTTTCAATCGCCATTTCAACCTCTAATGCACTTGGCTCTGCGACTAGCACATCTGCTGTCTGTAAATTATCCTCCTCAATGTCCTGTTCTGTATGTACATTTAATAGCTGATTAAAGTAACTTTTCCATCTATTTAATATACTCCTGGAATCTGCAATTATACCCCCATTTTCATTCTGAATTATGTTTGTTCTAGCCTGAAACCCTTTCTTCTCTATGCTAATTCCCTGATATAATTCTCTAATGTTCCTATTTTTTGCATTCATTTCAAGATCATTAATCTTCTCTCTCAAATATTCCCTCTTTTTACTCTTTAGTAACTTGGTGGTTTCCCGTCTAATATACCCAATTGCTCTAAATTTACCTCATTTGGCTCGTGTAACCATTTCATTTTTGCTAGCTTTCTTTTCTTTACAATGTCGGCACATTCCTCATCAAACCATTTCTTGTTTTGCCTCTTTTTTAAACTTTCTAATTAATTATTGAGGTTGTTCTCATGAAATTAATTTTTTACTCATCTTCATCGATCCCACCAGCAGACACCAAAAATGACAATGAAAAAAAAATGTGAGTGAATATAGAGGATGCAGCATAAGACAGTTAATCGAAAATGCAAATGTATTGTTTTCTGTAGCTTACAACATCTATAAAAAACAACAACCGAAATTGTTCCCTAGTTAGCAAATTACCTCAAGCACTATTATTTGAGATTATATTCTGAATGTCCCGTATTCAAATCCCAGTTTCAAACAATCTTATTTTTTTTCTTACAACCATGTACAGTGGTTAACTGACTTATGTCGCATCCTGTATGTAATTTACTTCAGTATATATTTCGACATTTAGCAACGAAGACCAAATATTAGATAAAATTAACGCCTAAACCGGGACTTGAACCTGATACTTCTAACTTTAGACGTTAGTGCGCTACTAACTGCGCCACTCAGATTCCCAGTAAAACCATCAGTTTTCTATCCTTATATACGATTCTCTATTGTATGAGGCAACAGGATGTAATTATTTTTTTCATGTAATATATATCCTTCATTGCTAATGTCAAAAAAGTACTATAACATTGAAGGTGAGGTTTTTTTCTCGGGTTTTTCCTTACCTATAAGACAAATGCTAGGTAGCTTTGAGTGTTTTAGAGAATCTCGGAAATTAAAAACCTCGCTATCGCTCGGTTTTTAAACATTTTCCTCCGATTCCGATTGAGGGTCTTTCCACTTTTCAGCGGTTGCCCTTTTACCAGCCGGCTGCTGGCCCTTCACATCCACATGTGTCAATCACAGAGGTAGATGATCAACAGCCAGTGTAGGGGTGACATGTGGTTAGCATGTCGAGTCCCCCAGCCGTTATAGCTGGTTCCTCAACCTGGAGCCGCTACTTATTGTAGCTACCCAATTGCCTCACGATGCTGGGTGGGCACCGGTCCCTTACTGACCGAAATACCATGAGAAAATTTCTTCCCCCATGGAGACTCGAACCAGCGCAAGTCCCGTAGCTCTGCTCAATTCTGTAAATACCACTTCCCAACCTCGTATTGTAATATACTATTGTGCATCTCATTTCTGTTTGTAGGCCCCTATTTATTGTTCGTAGATATTTTGATTCAACCACTGCTTCAAAATTTTCCTAATTTATTATTAAGTATAATTTTCCATAAGTACTGCCACAAGTGATTTCCAATTTATCTAGAGAATTTGGAAATCAAGAGTGACATTTGTTAGGACTATTTAACGAAAAAATTAAGCTGCTTACACACAAATCATTATTAAACGTATGTTTGAAAACAAATGCGAAACGATTGGTACGCTTCATTTGCTCTTTCGTTCATCACTGCAACCAGATCATATTATTTATTGCCAAAGGATTGCAATATTGTAAGAATGCACCCTAGTGGAGAAGTTTATAACCAACATTATAGGTATTGATTAATTTCTGATGTCCTATGATGTAAATATATCAATTATATTTTTCTGCAACGTCATTTCCTGGAAAATAATTCGTTTAAGAAAGTGCAAATAATGGTTTCTTTTTTTATGATATAATCCATTGCTACAAATGTTTTTATATTATCTCCCGCATGCGCTATCTGCTGACATTCATGCACTATACATACAATCTGGTTGCCGAATTTCTTAGAGAGTCAGACAATGCAAAATAATGCTATGACCTATTCAGAATGTTAAAAAGGGGGAGCTTTCTTAAATATGATAAACTTTCGTTGATAAATTCGAGACGAAACACGATTGTGATTGATTGTAAATAAAAAATCATTGAAATGTGATTGGTCATCGACTCCCTTTTGGGGCATGAGTTGAATAGTCAGCAAAAACTAACAGCTTACTAATACCATTGAGTTGTGGGTCCATCATCTTCTAAAGATTCGATGACATGCTCTAGTACTTATACACCTCACTGATAGTATTCTTTTAACAATTAATAAATTTAATTATCTATGAAAATAATATTAAGATTAACAAATATTTTCTTTTGTTTTGTTTTAAATATCGTATAGTCGTAAAATTAGTTTTCTATATCTCATTATTTTTCTTTGTCTTATATATCCATTAGACAGGGACAATTTAATATGTCTTGATTGTATACATTTTATTATTAGTTTTAGTCTTAATTTTAACTAACATTAACTAGTTGCATTATAGATCGTATTATAATAGATATTATCTTTTTGATCTAATTTTTATTTAGTATTTAATATTAGAGTTCATTGTGATTGTTATATTCTGATGTAATAAATGTTTGCCCTGGTGAGTGGAAGAGAAGGCCACATGGCCTTAACTCCACCTGGCTAAATAAATAAATCTAAATCTAAATCTACAATAATGAACGATTGAAGAGATAGAGCATCTCCGTACATTAACACATTATGAATTTCAAAGGTATATGGAAACTGCTTGTTTACAGACACCCTATTTTTGTGACACATTCAAATAAGTCAATTTTTTTAGGAAATTCGTACTCCCGCAGGAAACATAAATAAAAAATATAAGTTTTCAAGATTAGCGTCTATTAAACTCATTCCCCAAGTAGGAGTCAATGACCAATCACGTTTCAGTGAATTTTGTTTTACAACCAGTGACAATCGTGTTTCACCTCGCTCTTTATTGAATTCTCTTAACCACCTCCTGCTTTTGTGATAAAGAAACCTCCTGCTTTTAATATTCCGAACAGGACAGAGCATTATTTTGCAGTGACTGACTCTCCAACAAATACATTGAATATAGCAAATAATCAACAGATCCTTGGAACCACACATTTGATAATTGTGTGTTCAATATTGTGTTTTTAAATAATGATTTTATTGAGTTGTTTACTAAAAAAATTAGTAACCTATAATGTTGGTTATAATATACATTTTGATGTGTTTAATTTGTTCTCCATTTGGTGCATCCTTACAATATTACGATCCTATTTGACAGTAAATAATGTGATCAAGTTGCAATGAATAATCAAATGAAACATAACCACACTTTTCTGATTTGTTTTCAAACATCGCCGTTTATATGAAATATATAATTATTTTAAAATACCGGTAACTAAATTTAAATAACGATGTTTAAGTAAACAGCTCAATTTTATTCGATAAATATCCTAACAATGCCACTCTTGATTTCCAAATCCTCTATATAAATTCACTCATCACTTTGTGAGTCGTGAATTTATCGATGGTTTGGAAATCACTCGTGACGTTATTTATGATAATTGGTCTCATATAATCACAGTTAGGAATGGGATGCACAAAGAAATTAAACATAGGCTCAATTCTGGAAATGCGTGCTATTATACATTACAGAGACTCTTGACGCCCCAACAAACTGAAAATATATAAAACTATTATTCTACCAGATATATTATACGGATGCGAAACATGGACTCTTACTTTAAGGGAGGAAAGGAGATTACGAGTATTTGAGAATAAAGGTCTTAGGAAAAATGTTGGACCAAAGAGAGCTGAACAGACAGGTGAATGGAGAAAACTACATAACAAAGAACTTGATGGTCTTTATAGGAAGCCAGATATAATAACAGTTAAGTCTCGTAGAGTGCGATGGACAAGACATGCGGCACGAATGGGGAATGAAAGACATGCACGGAAGCTTCTTGTAGTAAAACTAGAGGGAAAACATCCAGTTGGTAGACCAAGCATGAGGTGGGAGGATAACATTTACTATGATCTGAGGGAAGTAGATTATAAAGGGAATAATTGGAAAACATTAGCTGAGAATAGGGATGTATGGAGAGCTTATGTCCGCGCGGCCATGAACCTATGGGTTCGATAGATCATAAGTGATTGGACTTTTTATAAGCTGGACACCCGGTGTATTTAAACATTTTATTTTTATTTTTGTGACTTTTCATCTTATATAAACATGTGGTAGATAAAACAATTACATGTAGTTTGAAATAAACTTATCTGATATTTAAATGTATTCTAGATTGGTTCTTTTAATAGGATATTGATTCTCTTAAGCAATAGAAAATGCAAAATAAAAGCGTGCAGCTGTAAACATTCCTAAGTATTATTATAACAGGACTCCTACACAACCAAATCGTTTGTCGTAACGAATAAATATTTGGGTGTGCAAATCGTGGGCGTTCTCTCTGTGGGCAGGTCATCATGGGCATGAGGGTTAGAACTAAAAAACTAGACAGCTGAAATTTATGTAAGCGAACAACTACATGCATGGACATAAATAACAACTTCCTTCATGATAGCATAACACGCTTGACGGACATTCCATGGGGCAAAAATATTCGTAATATTGAAGCGTTATTTAATATGGAGGGTGGGGTGAAGTAACGGCACTCTTCACGCTTATGTTAACAATGAATCATTAATGGCAGGCAGGTGAATCCCTTTGCTGATCTGGCATAGCTGCTATGTGTGTAGTATACCTCGAAATTAATCTTAGAACCCTGCGGCGTAATGTTAAGCGGTATCCAAACAACCAGATGTTTGATTTATGTAGCTGCTTCTCTGCTTGTGTCATAAGTACAGGATGTTCTGCAGCTTACAATTATGGCTTTAGTATTCTCATTTAATAATAATAAATAGTAATAATAATAATAATAATATATTTTAGTTATTATTCACCAGGGCTTGTTACAATGAATATTCGCATTTTTACGCGGTGGTGTCCCGCATGTTCACGCAGTTGAAACTACAGACATTTGTTTCGACAGCATTTTTCCTTCTCATGTCTGTTTATCCATATATCTTCTTCTAATTTCCTATGTCTCTCTTAGTTTCATTGATTCCCTGAATCGCACGTAATATTTGTCTACCCTTCTTTTTCCTTCCCTGTGGTTCCCAATCCATGATTATCTTAGGTAGTCTTCCTTCTTCCATCCTTCTAATGTGCCCGTACCAATTTAATTGTTTCTTCTTTATAAAATCTAATATTGAATATTGTACCTAATTGTAATAATAATAATAATAATAATAATAATAATAATAATAATAATAATAATAATAATAATAATAATCATAATAATAATAATTAGGGAGCGGTTTTTTATTTTCTAAAAGTTAAGATTGCAACACAGTATAGCGATAAAATTAATTTAATAAGTGTTTATTTCCAATCAACTGATTTTTTATAATATAAGTTACAAAACCGTTTCTCAATTTCTGTGTGGGATCTAGCAATATTACATGTATGCTTTACGTCTTACTTTTAAATTAAAAAAGAAAAATGTGTAATATAAATGTATTAATGCTAGATTCCTCATAAAAATTATTCAGAAATGTTTTTATAAGTTATATTATAAAAATCAGATGACTGTATATAAAGAGCTTATTACATTCATTTTATCACTATACTATGTTGCAATCTTAACTTTTAGAACATAAAATCCGCTCCCTAATAATAATAATAATAATAATAATAATAATAATAATAATAATAATAATAAAAAAATAATAATAATAATAATAACAATAATAATAACAATAACAACAATAACAACAACAATAACAACAACAATAACAATAATAATAATAACAATAATAATAACAATAATATTTTATTAGGAATATTCCACAGTGCGGTGTTTCTCCTTCAACCCAAAGTGATTTGTCGCCAGAGATTCCTGTCTAATGCTAATTCTTCCTTCAAATCTCTTCCTCCCATAGTTCCCCTCACTCCATCTATCCAACTTTCTCTAAGCCTGCCTCTTCCACTTCTTCCATTAGTTTTCCAATCAAGGATCTTCTTTGGTATTCTGTCTTCTTCCATTCATAGAAGGTGTCCATACCATTTACACGTTTTATTCTATTTTTTGAACTTTATTTCATTTTGCATAATTTCTCTTAATGTTCTGTTTCTGACTCTATCCCTTCTTTAAATTCTTGTCGATCGCCTCCAGAAATCCATTTCTAATGCAAATAGCTTGTTGGCTTGCTTTTTACTTACTGTCCAGACTTCGGACCCACAAAATAAAATGTTTTGAAACAGAACTTGAAATATAATAATAATAATAATAATAATAATAATAATAATAATAATAATAATAATAATAATATGGTTTATGCATTAGTAATATAATAATAACAATAATAATTACAATTTTTATTTTAACAGGTTTTAAATGTATATATACATATACAGCATCTTGCTTTGCCCAATATTAAGTTTTGATTCTCTTCCTCCATTAATCTCTATCATTCCACTCACCCTCTTGCAGTCCCCTATCCTTCATCAAATTCATAATTCCCTATACCCATGTCTCTTTAGGTCTCCCTCTTCTTTTCCTCCAATTTGGAATTCACTCTAAACTTCTAACTGGCAATCTATTTTCATTCATCCACTCTACGTGTCCAAACTATTGCAAATTTTTATTCACCACAAACTGTATAATTGTTTCGTTAAAGTTAATTTTTTTCTTGGATCCTGTCTAATATAGAGCATCCAGCAGATCTTAAAAATTAAATTCTGTAGATTGCAATTTTAACTTTATTTTGATATTTTGTATGTGGTGGATTTTAGTTTCTTTGAATATCTGTTCTGTTTATCTCATAAAATTTCATTCAACATTGCTATTGTAGATCGACCTTTAACTATTTTTGTTATTTCGACATCATTGTTTCCAGCTTAATTTATTTCAACTCCCAAATATTTAAAGTTGTTACAAAAATTAATGGTACCTTTGGAATCTTCTAATACCAAATTTTCTCCACTATCACCGATTACCATAAAATGAATTTTATTTAGCCTACATTAATTTGTAATTCCTACTTTTAATATTCTTCCATTAATCTCCTTATCATATTCAATGCCATCATAATCTTCAGCCTGTAAAATTTGATCATCTGCAAATTGTAATGTGTTTAATAATAATAATAATAATAATAATAATAATAATAATAATAATAATGATAATAATAATAATAATAATAATAATAATAATAATAATAATAATAATAATAATAATAATAATAATAATGATAATAACTATAATAATAATAATCAGCTGGAAAATCTAGAATGGATAGAATACGAAATAAAGAAATAAGGGAAATTATGGGTGTACAAGAGGAGCCGGACATCATAGAAAAGAAAAGATTGCAGTGGTATGGTCATGTCAAACGAATGCCAGAGCAAAGATTGCCAAAAATTGTTATGGAATGGATCCCAATAGAAAGGATGAAGAGAGGAAGACCGAAGAAAACTTGGATAGAAGGGGTACAAGCAGCTATGAATATCAGAGGAATGGAGGAAGATCAATTGATGGATAGAGCGGAATGGCGTTTGGTTTCCGGAAGACGGCGGCAGCTGCCATGATACCGGATGAATAATAATAATAATAATAATAATAATAATAATGATAATAATAATATTAATAATAATGATAATAATAATAACTATAATAATAATCAGCTGGAAAATCTAGAATGGATAGAATACGAAATAAAGAAATAAGGGAAATTATGGGTGTACAAGAGGAGCCGGACATCATAGACATCATAGAAAAGAAAATATTGCAGTGGTATGGTCATTTCAAACGAATGCCAGAGCCAAGATTGCCAAAAATTATTATGGAATGGATCCCAATAGAAAGGATGAAGAGAGGAAGACCGAAGAAAACTTGGATAGAAGGGGCACAAGCAGCTATGAATATCAGAGGAATGGAGGAAGATCAATTGATGGATAGAGAGAGAGGAATGGCGTTTGGTTTCCGGAAGACGGCGGCAGCTGCCATGATACCGGATGATGATGATGAATAATAATAATAATAATAATAATAATAATAATAATAATAATAATAATAATAATAATAATAATAATAATAATAGTGGTTTATTTCAGCAGCTGGAGTTAAGACCATTTTGTCTTCCACTTCACCAGATTAAATTATACAGATATTAACAATTATGAATTATGTATAACTTCATTAACACTACATAATAGGTAGGTTACAAAATGGGACAAGGGAAGAACAAATGTATATTAATAATAAAAATAGCAACCTGAAAGATATAAAATAATAAACAGTGTAATTAAACAAAATATGAATGTAGAAGACTACATAACAATGAACTACATGGTCTTTATAGGAAGCCAGATATAATAAGAACAGTTAAGTCTCGTAGACTGCGATGGGCAGGACATGTTGCACGTATGGGGAATGAAAGACTTGCATGGAAGCTTCTTGCAGGAAAGCCAGAGGGAAAACGCCCAGTTGGTAGACCAAGAATGAGGTGGGAGAATAACATTAACTATGATTTGAGGGAAGTAGATTACACAGGAAATAATTGGAAAGCATTAGCTCAGGATAGGGATGTATGGAGAGCTTATGTCCGCGCGGCCATGAACCTACGGGTTCGATAGTGCCAGTGAGTAAGTAAGTAAGTAAGTTATGAATGTTCAAGCTTCTATCTTGGATTTCATAAAAGAACAATGAAAATATATGACAATGTCAAAAGAATGACGAAGGACAGATTCCCAAGAAGAATATTAAATGGGTGGAAGAAGAAGAGGACGATCAAAATTAACGTGGTATTTTGAGCAGCATGAGGGAAAAAGGATTGGATGATGGAGATTGGAATGACGGAGAAAGACAATAGATTAATTGGGCTCGGGAAGATGTTGTGAAACATTGAGAAACCTGCTAAATAAAATAAATAATAACCTTTAAATTGTTTATATAATTGGCTTGTTAAGGAAAATGCAAAATAGACTATAAAAGAATAATAATAAAACATCTTCTACATGGTTATATATTATCTAAGGAAATATTTACTGAGCTTATTTTTTTAACTATTTTTGAGTCAGGCAGTCATTTATGTAAATGGGAAGAAATTCCAGAAGAGGGCAGTTGGAACAATGAAGATTGAGAGTTAATGATATGTTCGATGTAGTTTAAATTAGAATGAAATTAGGTAGAATTAAATTTTCTCTCTATCATGTGTTTAAGTTATGGTGAGAAGATAGTGAATGTAAGCGGGTAGAAATATAAAATGAGTGATGTATAGGGCTGAAAAACAAGTATGGGTTACAGGCTAGGATGTATCGTACTTAGACCGCTGATTTTACAAACTGCACGTTAACACGCGCTACTCGGGACAGACTTCTAGTACAGTCCGCTTTGTGTAAGAATGGACTCATCTTTGCACACGGTTTTTGTTTCGGTATTCTGATACAACGACACGTCACTTAAACAGGTCTATTACTGAGGAGAGTCGGACTATACACTCTCCGCTCCGAGCAGGCAGTGGAGACGCTCGACAAAGACACGCATTTTGTAAACAATGTGCATAGAAATTAGTTACTATCCTGATACCGATACTTTTTTTCAGCCCTAGTGATGAGGTAGACAAATTATATAACAAACAGATACAATGTTTCTTTCTATTTTTAAAGTTTATTCACTTATAAAAGTATACAAATAAGCTCATCCCTATCTATATTAAACTAAACTTAAAGCTTTAATATTATAATGATATTGTGAGAAGAAAAATTAATGTCTGACCCAGGAACCGAACCGTGGACCTCTAGTTCTCCAGACTAGTGGACTGCACACTAGTCTGGAGAACTAGATATACAAAACTTTGTATTGTATATGTGGAAATAATTGTTAATGTTTGTATCTAGAATGGTGTAGTGGGCTGCACACTAGTGTGGAGAACTAGATATACAAATCTTTGTATTGTATATGTGGAAATAATTGTTAATGTTTTTATCTAGAATGGTGTAGTGGGCTGCATACTAGTCTGGAGAACTAGAGGTCTACGGTTCGATTTATGGTTCAGACATTAATTTTCTTTTCACAATATCAGTACAATATTATAATATGATCCATTATTGGAACTGTGTTAAATTAAGAGTATTGGAAAATGTTACAAAAACTTAAGCTGTCTTCCAATCAATCCATGTCAAGACAATATTTCAAATGCTGAAGTTATGTGATCGAATTTACTGAGGTTGCATGTATAACGTGCATAAGCATTATGAACTCAGTACTATGTTATATTTGTTGGTATTTTTTTTATAAAACCGCGTAGAACTTAAATGAGACATGGTTTGATATAAATGTTGTAACAGTAGTTGTGATGATCTGTTAGCAGGAGTTTGTGTTACACGATGTTGAGGCAATTTTCCGCCCGGTTCGTTGCAGAACGTAGTGAGGTGGATGAGGGAGATATCAAAGCAATTGCTTGCTATAAAGGATAGAAGCAGTTACTAAGCCCACGAATTTCTGCGATGGGCCTAATTAGTTATCTTTGTTTTCATCTGACTATTCATGAAACTTGTTAGCGGCTATCTAGAAAATGAGACTATTTAAAACGCTTTCCTTCTATTGATACATTATTCTGTTCCTATAATTCACTTGTTAGCGGCTATCTAGAAAATGAGACTATTTAAAACGCTTTCCTTCTATTGATACATTATTCTGTTCCTATAATTCACTTGTTAGCGGCTATCTAGAAAATGAGACTATTTAAAAACGCTTTCCTTCTATTGATACATTATTCTGTTCCTATAATTCACTTGTTAGCGGCTATCTAGAAATGAGACTATTTAAAACGCTTTCCTTCTATTGATACATTATTCTGTTCCTATAATTCACTTGTTAGCGGCTATCTAGAAAATGAGACTATTTAAAACGCTTTCCTTCTATTGATACATTATTCTGTTCCTATAATTCACTTGTTAGCGGCTATCTAGAAAATGAGACTATTTAAAACGCTTTCCTTCTATTGATACATTATTCTGTTCCTATAATTCACTTGTTAGCGGCTATCTAGAAAATGAGACTATTTAAAACGCTTTCCTTCTATTGATACATTATTCTGTTCCTATAATTCACTTGTTAGCGGCTATCTAGAAAATGAGACTATTTAAAACGCTTTCCTTCTATTCATACATTATTCTGTTCCTATAATTCAAACAATAATAATAATAATAATAATAATGCTATTAGCAATAATAATAAAAATAATAATAATATATTATTAGGAATATTTTACAATAGAGTGTTTTCTTTCAACCAAAAGTGATTTGTCGCCAGAGTTTCCTGTCTAGAGCATCTTCTTCCCTCAAATCTCTAGCTTAACAATAATAATAATAATAATAATAATAATAATAACTATAATAATGATAATAACATTATTTATAGTAACAACAGTAGTGATAATATCAATAACAATAATAATAATAATAATAATATAATAATAATAATAATTGCAATAGTTATAGTAATAATTAAGGGGCGGATTCCTATGACATGCCATATTTTTACCAAAACCTATATTCTAAGCATCAAGTAAGTAAAAACATTTATATATGGCATATTATTACGATTAAGTGGTTTTTTATTGGGTCTTAAAAATCATATTTCTTACCTTTTTTCATATCTTTGGTCATACTTCCGCTTATTTCTATGATAAAGTCATATTTTGATCATATTTTGGGGGTTTTAATAGCCTAGTCATCAGGCGATTGGAAATAACCAACATTGTGTCTGTATAAAAAATCGTCAGTTTTCACAGTACATTTGTTTCGAATGTTTCTGTTAACAGGTAGCAAACGTTTGCACTGGACAATAGAAGAAGATTTCCTTTTCCTTATGATACAATTGTAAATGTATATGAATGAACAATCAATATAGTATGGGTAAAAATTCATTCAATTATAAGTTCATATTTTTGTCTTTCTTAGGTCATATTTAAACCTTTTTTTAGGTCATAAATGCATGCATATTTTCCATTTTTAGGCCATAGAAATCCGCCCCTTAGTAATAATAATACAAGCTATATTAATAATAATAATAATAATAATATCAAGGAGTTAGACAAGGGTGTAGTCTATCGCCCATTCTTTTTAATACATATATCGACGACATTATGAAACAATGGAAAATTATAATGGACAATGGCCTTAGATTGAAAAATAACTCAAGTATTAATAACTTACTTTTCGCCGATGATTTAGTCTTACTACACCATGATGAAGATCTGTTACAATTGGCTGCTTACAAACTAAATGCAATATGTAGCGATTATAATTTTAAAATTTCAATAAGTAAAACAAAAGTAATGACATTTTGTGGAAGAAATACTCTGCGTGCAAAAATAGTAATTAGCGACGAAATTATTGAACAAGTATCTCACTTTAAATATTTAGGATGTGACATCAGCTATGGGTATGATAAAGATATTGAACACAAAACACATCAGTTTCAAGCTATTTGTGGTACAATAAATAGAACATTGAATAATAAAGCCCATAAACAAACAAAATTAAAATTTCATAAAACAATGGCTGTCCCTGTCCTTTTGTATGGGAGTGAATCTTGGATTACCACTACCAAACAAGAAAGTAAAATCCAAGCAGCCGAGATGAACTAGAATGGACCAGATAAGAAACTAGGATATCCGTGAAGAACTGCAGATCTACTCCATAAAAGAAAATATATTTAACAACAAGATAGTGTGGAAAGAACATGTAGAAAGAATGAAAGAAAGTAGATTACCAAATAAAATCTTCCATTATTTTCCAAGAGGAAGAAGAGATGTCGGACGTCCTCGGAAGAGATTGTCTTAGGTCTATTAGTGAAGACGGAACAGGCAACTCTTGCCTAAACCAGGAAGTGAATAATAATAATAATAATAATAATAACAATAATAATAATAATAATAATAATAATAATAATAATAATAATAATAATAATGGTAACGAAAGTACTAACAATAGCAGTAGTAATAATAGCAAAATAATAATAATAATAATAATAATAATAATAATAATAATAATAATAATAATAATAATAATAATATTAATAATAATAATAAGAGTATTAGAAAATTCTGGGTTATAAGTTCGTGGTCCATAACTAACGTTTCTCTTAGACGTTTCTCCCTCTACTACGGAGGACATGTTCAATGGCGAGTTCTTCTAAATGGTGTACTCTGGTCCGAAACTCGACTTTGTATGAGAGTTAGACTTATTTATTTGTGGCACCATCTACAAGAATTCATCACTCTGAAGATGTCTTCCGTAATCAAGGGAGAAACGTCTGGGAGAAACACCAGTTATGAACCACTACCTTAGAGCCCGAAATCTTCTTATACCAAGACTACCGGCCATGAAAGCTTAGATTCTACAACAATAATAATATTAATAATAATAATAACAAAATTATATGAATTATTATAATACTTTTTATTATTGTTATTATGTCTAATATTAAACTTCTTCTTCTTCGGCTTTCCCCCATTTATAGGTTTGCCGTCTTCTGGTTCCATTTATCTCTATCATTCCAATCTCCCTCTTCCAAATTCCTATCATCCATTATAGTTCTGACGTAGGGTTCCCATTTTCATCTTGGTCTGCCACGTTTATTTCTTCCAGGGGGTGACAATTGGTATATATTTTTTTGACCATCTTTCATTTTCCATTCTTTGTATTTGGCCATACCATTTAAGCGTTTGATTTTCAGTCCTCTTAACACCCGATGTGGTGAAATTCATTTCTCTCCAAAGGAATTCATTTCTTATTTTATCCTGTCTTGTTTTTTGGAGGCTTCTTCTAAAATAATCAAATTCAACTGTTCTAATTTTTTTTGTACTTCCGTCAAAGACCAAGTTTCACTTCCACATGACAAAATATTCTGTATTGTGATCTCATAAATTTTGAATTTAATTTCCTTTGTGATATTTTTATTCCAAATTATTCCATGTAATGTTTTAGTTGCATTTTTTGCTATTGCAATTTTAGTCTGTGCATCTCTCTCACAGGTACCTAAACTTGTAATGATTGACCCAAGATATTTTAAAAATTCACATGTTTTTATTTTCCCTGTTTCGAGTATGAGGTCATCCACATCCTTTCCCAAACACATATATTCTGTTTTCTGTAAATTTATATTCAGTCCCCATTTTTTTTTATTCTTCCATTAGTTTATTTATCATGTATTTTATATCATTGGCATCCCCTGCAAAAATTATTTGATCATCTGCAAAACTTATGAATGCAAAAATAGGAACTGGATTGAGAAAAAGAGGACTGGAGGACAAGGTGTGGGTAAATGGGGACGAGTAGAGAAGGGAGGAAAAACTTCAGGGATCTTTATTAAAACGTATATAATAACAGTTAAGTATGAGATCACCAGGACATCCGGCATGAATGGAGAATCAATGAGGGACATGAAAACTCTTTGTAGGGAAACCAGAGGGAAAGCGCCTAGAAGTAAGTCAATAATAAGATGGTAAATAACATTTACAATTGAAGGTCTTAGGGCAATACCATGATAAGCTACATATTGTTCTTTCAGTGATATCAGGATTTTAAGGTTCAAAAATTATAAATACTAATTGGCCAGTATTTTTGTTAATACATTGTGTGTCTGTATGTTTTGACTCATCACTGGCGCACTTACAAATAATTTTATGGATACGTCAATACATTTACTGACTCTTACTTACTCACTGGCACTATCGAACCCGTAGGTTCATGGCCGCGCGGACATAAGCTCTCCCATACATCCCTATCCTGAGCTAATGCTTTCCAATCATTCCCTGTATAATCTACTTCCCTCAAATCATAGTTAATGTTATTCTCCCACCTCATTCTTGTTCTACCAACTGGGTGTTTTCCCTCTGGCTTTCCTACAAGAAGCTTCCATGCAAGTCTTTCATTCCTCATAAGTGCAACATGTCCTGCCCATCGCAGTCTACGAGACTTGACTGTTCTTATTATATCTGGCTTCCTATAAAGACAATGTAGTTCATTGTTATGAAGTCTTCTCCATTCACCTGTCTGTTCATCTCTCTTTGGTCCAAAAAATTTCCTAATTACTTTGTTCTCAAATACCTGTAATCTCCTTTCCTCCCTTAAAGTAAGAGTCCATGTTTCGCACCCATATAATATAACTGGTAGAATAATAGTTTTTTATATTTTCAGTTTAACGTTTTTTGAAAGGAGTTGGGACATCAAGAGTCCCTGCAATGCATAATAGCACGCATTTCCAGAATTGAGCCTATGTTTAATTTCTTCAATACATTTATTTGCTTTAATTTAATAAATGACATTTCTTAACAGAATGTGGCTTATCATGTTACTGCCCTAAGTTCTTCAATTATTTGAGGGCGAAAAATTATACAGGGGATGATTGGAGAACGTTGGCTGAAGATATTGGTGCATGGAGAGCTTATGCCAGCGCAGCCATGAACCTATGTGTCCAATAGTGTCATTGAATTAGATACGGATGTTTGCATGTTACCATAGATCACTCGGATACGGAGCCAGACTGCCTTTTTCTTAAATAAGCATTCAGGTATTTTGCCGTTGAAGCAGACTTACTTTTGCTTATCTATATCGTGCTTCATATTTTTGACATCTCTTTGAATGAATTACTTATTTAATCTGTTGTTGCCATGATCTCTTGTTATTCTCGAAATACGTCACCTGGCTGATGACATTTTAGATCATTGTTGCAGCCTCATTACATGTCCAAACCAATTTAACATTTTCTTTTGTTTTTTTAATTGTCCAACATGTTTTCTTCTGCTTTCATTTGTCTTTTTAATTTTTCCGTTCCGCTTAATTGCAGAGAGAATAATAACTAAAGAATTAACCTCTTTGAAGAAATTTAAATTATAAAATATGTACCTACTTCCTTCAAAACTTGAAACCTGTTTTGAAAAAATGAGAACCTACTTAACACGAACACACCCAATGACGTGAATATATAGAATTTTAACCAACAATGTTCAGTACATTTTGAACTGCTGATGATGAAACGTGATTTAACTGTAATTTTATTAATCTTGGTAAGTACCTAATTCAATAACATAAGCTCTCCATACATCCATGATCTGAGACAATGTCTTTCAAACACTTTCTGCTTATAGCTCCTCTCTAAAAAGCATGGTTAATGTTATTCTTTGCCAATCTACTAGGATCTCTGTTTTTTCTACAAGGAGTTTCCATACCCCTCTTTCATTTCCCATTCACATCAGAATTAACAATACTTAACTGTTATTATTATATCAGTTTTCCCATAAATATCATGTAGCTCACTGTTGTATAGTGTTTTCCAGTTATTTGTTTGTTCGTCTGTTTTTGCTCCAAAAATTTTCTTAACAACTTTAAGGGATTCTATGCCATCGAGTCACATACACGAATTCAAATTAAAAAATGGAAAACACACAATTTATTGCTGGAGTATGTGAATAACTACCTGATATATATATATATATATATATATATATTATTTTTTCTTTTTTCCCCAAAATATACGAGAAATGCCTTAAAATGAATTAATAAGCTAAGCATAAAGTAACCTAAAATCACCCTGTTTGCAATGATATATATATATATACGTTGTCGGTCAGACAGTGTAGTCAACTTAACACAAAAACTCGCTAACATACAAGTGAACGCTAAACTAATCTGATGTACAAACTCGCCCATTCTCTCCATCTAACTTGCTCAAACTAACACAAGCTTGCCCATTTCCTCATCCTAATTTGTCCATTAATGTTGGTGAACTCCTTGGATAGAATCCCCTTATATGTGAGTATGCATGTTGGCAATTGGCTCCAGCGTGAACGCATGTTATCACATTGGCCAACATGACAACAAGAGTCACTTTCTCTCCGATCGAATATTCACAGGTGGGATGGTGGTATGGAATAGACAAAATATATTATCTAATAATAATAATAATAATAATAATAATAATAATAATAATAATAATAATAATAATAATAATAGTAATAATAATAATAATAATAATAATAATAATAATGTATTTTAGCTGGCAGAGTTAAGGGCATAAGGCCTTCTCTTCCACTCAACCAGCGAATAGTAGAATTATACAAAAATTACGTACATATTACAATTTTAAGATATTATTAAAATGCAGACTAACAAAAGACAATGGTGATGTGATCTAATACTAGATAATACTAACAAAAACATAGAATATAATAAAATTAAAATGATATAAAATAAAGTAAGTAGCTTCCTAGATGATTATTAATGGAATGCTCTATACAGCTGTTATGTAGTTAATATTTTCATTGTGTCGAACTTAAGATATCAGTTAATATGGATTTAAATAATGATAGCGATGGACAGCCCCTGATGTGAGTGGGAAGTGAGTTCCATGCTCTAGTCATAGATATTGTGTAAGATTCAGAGTATAGACATGTCCTGTACTGTGGTATCAAAAGTGAAGAAGGGTTTTGTGATCTTGTTCCTAAATTGTGATGAGCCGATAAATTTTCAAAACGCGCTGATAAATAACTTGGTAAATTTGTGTTCAGATTTTGGAATAGTAAAGCATGTGAATGTAAAGTTCTTTGTCATTTATTCGTAGCCATGATAAGGTCTGAAGTGACGGAGACACGTAGTCATAACGACGGAGATTGAATACAAACCGAATGCACGCATTAGGAGCACCTTGTAGTCTGTCAGATCAGTTGCCAGTTAGTAATATATTGCAGTAATCGAAGTGTGGCATTATAAGGGTCTGTACAAGTATTTGTTTTAATTTTGTGAGAAGGAAGTTATTGAATCGATTTAGGGAGTGAAGAATTGAGAACGCTTCCTTGTACGTATTATTCACTTGGATTTTCCAATCTAGGTGTAGGTCGATGTAGATACCCAGATTTTTACTACTGAGCCATATTTGTCATTTAGGAGAATGGTAGGGATATTTTCGTAATTTTTAATATTTTGGATTCGTCGATGTCCTACAATGATGCACTGTGTTTTGTCAGCATTAAGATTAAGTCGAGGTTTCGTCGACCATTGGGAAATTGAGTCTAGGTCACTATTTAATTTGTCTAGTGTGTCATGTACATCGTCGAGATGGGACTAAAATGTAAATTTGCAAATCGTCAGCGTATAGGTGATGTCGACAATAAGTAAGACTAGTGGATATATCGTTAGTATAGATAGACAACAGTAGTGGTCCTAACACTGAACCTTGTTGGACGCCACCCTTGAGAGATAGCCAAGATGAGGAATTGCTGGCGATCATAATGGTAGGATCCAAGTCAGTTAATAGCATTGTCCGAAATGTTCAGAGTGCGTAATTTTGCTATTAGTATGTCAGTGTTAATGTTCGAAAGCATTACTGAAGTCCAAGAGTGTTAATAATGGAACGTGGCCATTGTCCACTTCTTCTTCGGTAACTTTAAGAAGAGCGGTTGCTGTATACTATATCCTGTCCTAAAATCTGTTTGGTGTGGGTCGATTATATCATGTATGTTAAAGTAATCAGTTAATTTTCCATAAACAATTAGCTCCAAGGCCTTAGATAGGACTGGGAGGAAGCTGACGGGTCTAAAGTCTTTTGGTGTCTTTTAGGGATTGGTCGTAATATTTTCTTCTCCCATTAAGTAACAGATTTTTTTTTGCATCCATATAACTGGAAGAATAACAGTTTTATGTATATTTTGATTATCGCCTTCTTTAGAGAACCTGGGATGATAAGTATCCCCGTAATGGTAATATAGTCACCTCAAATAATCAATTTATTGCTTAAGCATATAATAATTCTGTATCAGTTCTTTCCTCAGCCACTGGATTTAGAGATCACGTTAGTACAATTCCTAGTAGAAAGAGACGGATTGAAATCGTTTGAGAAGAAAGTTCTTTTGGTCCAAAAAGATGTGTTGGCACAGCGCCCTCTTGTACGGTGGCCATACTCCAAACGGTGTGTGGGAGGGTTGCCCTCACGAACTCAGATATGCGTCTCATATGTGGCTATGAATAATAATAATCTGAATTACGATTACAATAACTCAACCAAATCTCTTACCATTATCGAGGACATTAATGTTTTTAACTCTACCTACATGAATAATAATAATAATAATAATAATAATAATAATAATAATAATAATAATAATAATAATAATTTATTTATGAACAATTTTACAATGTAATTAAACATTTTCCTATGTACAAATCTTTTAAAATTGTTATCATCTTTCTCCATTCTTCTCTATCTTCCAATTCCAATTCTTCCAGACCTATCTTCCTCATACCTCTTCTTACATCATGCATTCATTTAAATCTAGTTGGACTTCTATTTCCTTTCCCTGGTGGAATCCATTCCAAAGCTAAGTCTGGGATTCTACATACATTATTGTTGTCTGTATCGCAAAGAATACAATATTGAATTTTTGATTTTCATTTGTTGTCTGATTTAGGCATTTCTGTTTTTTTTAATTTAGAATATCTAGTTGTATGACTAAAACAATCCATTTCAGTAAACATAAGTTTTAAACTCAAAATTTGATTCAACTGCAAGTTTCTGCATGGTTTGTTAGCGTGCTTCGAATTATGGATAATAATAATAATAATAATAATAATAATAATAATAATAATAATAATAATAATAATAATAATAATAATAATAATAATAATAATATAGTGAAAAAAATGCAAAATTATAAGAAAAGTTTTAGATCCACAAGTCATATATATGAAACATTTAGACTCAGAAGTAAAAAGCAAATAAAAATATATACAGAAATTCATAGTGATATTAGAAAAACAAGGTTAAAATGTTATGGCCATATTAAACGAATGAACTCTAATAGGCTTACAAAACAGATAATGGAATTCTACGAAAACAGAAGTAAAGCTCCAGTGGATACTATGAAGTGGATTTATGAAGTCAAAAAAGACATAAAACTGGCAGGAATTACTAAAGAAGATATCCCAAACAGAGATATATTTAGAATTAAGGTGAATAAGTGGCAAGTTGACCAAGAGGACGAAGAAAAAAACTGGAACAACTTGGACAGATGAGAGAAAACAAGCTCATAGCAAAAGAATGAAAGAAATTTGGGCTCAAAGGAAACGCCTCTAAGTACTTTGCGTAGTCCTAAATGGGCTCATCCGCAATTAAAATAAAAAAAAAATAATAATCATAATAGTAACACCAATAATAATTATCTTTTTTCTCTATTTGGAATTTTTCTACAATACAGTAGTTTTTCTACAAAGCATTGTAAATTTGACTCCTTCATAAATACCTATTCTCTGCACCACTTTCTGTTAATCCTCTCGACACCATAATCCTATGCACTCATTGACGAAGTAAAAATGACGGTTACTGGAGTGAATTTTTAATTTCTTGTAGGCCTATCTGATAAACCCCCATTTCTAACAGTAGAATTTCATCGACTTTTGGAGAATACCTCTCTCGATTTATTTAAATAGCACAAACTGTGTTTCGTTGCGAAACAACACAAATTGCGACTGTAGAGAGACTTTAAAATTTTCGTTTTCGGTGAACTCCAGCACCTAATGGTCCAATTTTGCTGGTCAACTATCTCGACTTTACGTTTTTAATTACTTCAATGTGCCAAGTTTAGTTTCGATGAAACAAAAATTTCTGCCGCTAGAGCGTTAACGGGCAAACACACACAAACATATGTATAACTCACTGGCTCTATCTAACCGATGGGTTCATGGCCGCGGATATAATATCTCCATATAGCCCTATCCTGAGCTAATGTTTCCCAATAATCCCCTGTATAATCTACTTCCCTCAAATCATAGTTAATGTTGTACTCTCACCACATTCTTGGTCTACCAACTGGGCGTTTCCCTCTGGTTTTCCTAGAAAAAAACTTCCTTTCACGTCTTTCATTCCCCATTCGTGCCACGTGTCCTGCTCCTCGCAGTCTACGAGACTTAACTATTCTTATTATATCTATATTCTTTATTTTATCTTTATTTCTTAAAAAATTGCTAATATTCCATGTTCCTAGGAACATGTCCCTGTGTTTGAGCCTTTGGCATGGGTTTCCAGAAGTAGTCCTCGCCCGGAGAACCGAATGGTGGACTATTTTAGCTCTGGAATAATTTACCCCAGTGGAACCCATGTCCGCATTTCTTGACGGATGTATTTTTGCGGTGAAAGATCGTCACACTTTCGACCAAGGTACTTTTTTCACCTGGCTTATCACCTTCGACCAGTCCGGTATGGGTAACCCTATCGACAGCAATGCTACCGCCGGCATAGCTCTTGGGATCATTTAAGCACGAAAGCCACTCCACCACGACAAGGTAAAGATACCATGGAGGGAGTCAGTTATAATACTTGTTCTAATTTGAGCAGTTTTATTAAAGTAGATAACACTGAGCAACAAAAAAGAAACCTTTTTCTGTCTCAGAAAGAAACATACCTATGTGATTCTGATAGTATTTTGCTCCTGAATTCAAATATGATATCGGTTTTCTCCATCATTCAAGGTTTCCGAGAGACAGGAATTTATAATCTCAAAGACTTTAATATTTTCTACACAATATTGGGACACACCTAGAAAGTAAGAAATGACAATTTTCTGCTATATTTCGCCTATGGAGCGTCCCTCTTAATGGTCTAACAATAATCGGCCAGCATATAAGGATTCCATTTGCCTTGATATATCTTTTCCATAGCTGAAATCTATTGAGTTAGCTCATTTAGTTTATTTCATAATAGACAAATGGACGAAAAAAGTTTATTAAAAAATAATTATTTAAATCCATTAATTGAAACTGAAATAAAATTAAAAATTGTGGGTGATGGAGACATTCCAAATATATATTTTAAAACACGATAAAAACTGCAATAAGTACAACTATTGGTACTCATGAGACAAACATCATGTTGTACAGTGTAATTTGTCTTAAGAACAAAAGAACTGGCTGGTTACTCTAAATGTAGAAATAAGTTATAAGTTGTAAGTTATGAGAGTAAAAATAGGAGCTTATGTATCCAGAATAGCCTATATCTATATCATACTGTACGCTAATAACTGGGGCTAGGATTTTTATTATATAGCATATTTTTTTTTATAAATCTGATATGTTTCTTAAATATATATATATATATATATATATATATATATATATATATGTGTGTGTGTGTTTTATACAAAAAATAATTGAATTAAAGTACTTTGTTAAGTCATATTAATGCTAAAATATATATACAGTCAATATGCCCATTTCAGCAATAAATGTTTAAAATGGTCAACAAGTTTCTACAGCCAAGCTGTCATTCTCAAGACCAGATATCTGGTCTTGAGAATGACAGCTTGGCTGTAGAAACTTGTTGACCATTTTAAACATTTATTGGTGAAATGGGCATATTGACTGTATATATATTTTAATATTGTATCACCAAGAAGATCAATTGTGTATTAAATACATTTGACATCCAGGTCAATTCGATCTTTATTGACTATTGACAAATAATCTAAAGCTAAGATTTAGTTGATGTTTTCTGACATATTGTCATCGGGTGGATGTGTGCACCGGACCCTGCTTGTGAGTTTTAAGTTGGTGGAATCTAGTGTTATATTTCATCAGGGGAAGAATTTACGATTTTATTAATAATTAATCACCTACACAGTGGATTTGTAAATCGTTAGCACATACCAGCACCTGTTATAATTTTGATAATACAATTGACTTACTTTTTGAACACGACTACGAACTTCAACTTCAAACTCAATCACACCTTGGTATTCTACTCCTCCGGTTTCTTCAAGGTCAGCTTATAACATAACCACTGTGTTTGTAAGTGATATTGTTACCGAGATTGTGATTTATTAGACTGATTTCAATATGATGACTAGGAAATCTGATCACAATCTATACCATAAAATAAGTATGAAAATAAGTTTCATTGGTTTGGACATTGCCTTTTTGAAGAATTGTAAAAAAGAATCAGTTTTTCCAAAGTTCATTCAAGTAAATGTGTCAAAAAATTGTAGAAACAGAGAGAGAATAACCAAATTTACCAAACAAAAGTGGCTAGATTCCGAAATTAAATACCTTTATTCGAAGAGGAGCAGAATGGAAATTCAATCTTATAAACTATGGAAAATATTAACAGCACATCTTACTGAACTTGAATTTTTAGACTGGTGTGAATTTCAGAGAAATATGTTTCGATCGATCAATTTTAAGGTTCAGAAAAAACGTTCTTCCCAACAGATTAAATTGAAAAAACTTATTGATCGCAGGGGAGGGTCCGGGGTATGCTCCGATAGGGTCAGTATTGTTGAGAATCTCTCTTCACAAACCTTTAATGACCAAGAACTGCAACAGTCAATATCTGGTCTTGAGAATGACAGCTTGGCTGTAGAAACTTGTTGACCATTTTAAACATTTATTGGTGAAATGGGCATATTGACTGTATATATATTTTAATATTGTATCACCAAGAAGATCAATTGTGTATTAAATATTAATGCTATTTGGCCATTTGTATGTGACAGAGAATATTATAGCAAATTATTGGTCATATTCGTCATATTTTCACTCTTTTAAAAATTAAAGAACTTTTATCGTACATTTTTTCCTTCCCTGTTTATTTGAGTAGTTAAATTTCTCAGAATTTTGTATCTTGTAAAATATATCTTCGTCTTCTATTTCGTTTCAATTCACAGTATAGACTTTTCCCGTAACTAAGCAAATAGTTTAGTATTGTTTCGTGACAGGAAAGTAACTACTGATAGTTTTAATAAAATTAAAAAAAAAACTTGAAACAATATCAAATTCTGTACTTTAGTTTGCTTCTCATTTGCATTTTATAGACTATTTAACTCATGCCCCAAATGGGAGCCGATGACCAATCACGTTTCAATGATTTCTGTTTTACAACCAATCAGAGTTGTGTTTCACGAAATATTTATCAGTGTTATAATTACCATATTAAAGAAAGCTCCTCCTTTTTAATATTCTGAACAGGTCTGACCATTATTTTGCAGTGACTGAGTCCATAAGAAATACGGCTACCAGATTGTATAAATAATGCATTAATGTCAACACATGCCGCATGCGGGAGTTAATATAAAAACATTTGTAGCAATTGATTATACCACCAAAAAAAGAAACCACTGTTTGCAATTTCTTAAATGTATTTTTTCCCAGGTAGCAATCCGGAAAAATATAATTGTCAGATTTACATTATACGACATCAGAAATGAATTAATATACAGTTTGATGTGTTTCATTTTTTCTCCACTAGAGAGCATTCTTACAATATTGCGTTCCTTTGGCAATAAAAAGTATGATCTGGTTGCAGTGATAAACAAAAGAAGCAGATGAAGCGTACCTATCGTTTCTCATTTGTTTTCAAACATCGCCGTTTACATTAAATATATAAATATTTTAAAATAACTATAGTTAAATAATGATTTGTGAGTAAACAGCTTAATTTTATTCGTTAAATAGTCCTAACAAATGCCACTCTTGATTTCCAAATTGTCTAGATAAATTGGAAATCACTCGTGGCATTACTTATAATAAATAGACACTTGTCATAAACTGATTGATTAATTGATTTTACAACTGAAATTATTACACAATTATAATATTATTAGGACATATTTTTTTGTGTTACAATGCATATTTTTGTAAATGTTTGGTCATAACTGCATATATTTTCTTGCATATTTCGGTGGTTTTCGGGTCATAAATATCCAAGCCCTACTAATAACCATTATCATAGCCTATATTATATTGCATTACAATTGAAGTTAATATTTAAGCAATTTGTTTGCTTTAACTTATTTCCGACACCCAATCAATACCAAGATATACTTCAGGCTCATGGGCTAGTGATCAGTGTTTCTGACTACTGTCCATGAGGTCCAGGGTTCGATTCCCGGTCAATACCTTATGAATTGTTCCTTAAAGGGAACGCATGGTTGCCCATGGTCTGTAATATAGGATAAATTTAGGTTAAGAACTCTCCTGGCGCTTCATTACCATTTATCACACATCATATTTGGGGTAATACGAATACATTTTGGTAAACATATGAGGACAGACACAAAACTAAGATTACATAACATCACATCAAAAGCTTCTCTAAAATACTGAAGTGAAATTTGGATTTTAAATAAAAGAAACTCTCATAAACTTCAAGTAAGCCAATTGCGCTTCTTATGATCATTGTTAGGAGTTAATAGACTGGATCACCAAAGGAACACTATTATCAGAGGAAAACTTGGAGTAACAAGTTTAAATGAAAATATAGAAAGATACCAACAAGAATGGAAAAATCATCTGAGGAGAATGGCAAGAAATAGACTTCCAAAATTGGCATTCCAATATACCCCAACTGGACATAGGGACCAAGGAAGACCAAAACATCGGTGGAAAGATCAAGATCATCTTCGCTAGGTTTACTGTACAGGCCACATGGCCTAAAACGAATTTGTTCATGATGATGATGACGATATTGTACCGTGATGGCCTCGATTTTCCTTCTATGTTATTTAGCCGTAATAAGCACAATGAATTTATTCAAAATTTCTCTAAACACTGTATTAAATTCTTCAATTATCATCCTCAGCCAGAATAAATAGAACATTATTATTATTATTATTATTATTATTATTATTATTATTATTATTATTATTATTATTATTATTATTATTATTATTGTTAATAATATTATTATTTTTATTATTATTAAAATTCTATTCACAATTACAATTCCCGAAATAATCTTCTTTCAATTGTTATTTCAGTTAGAACACTTTTCCACTCACTGATAAATCAATTCAATTTATCGTCACACTGTTCACCACAGGACTGGCTGCTGCAGGTCTCCTTGCCTCCGTTCTTATATAAGCGGGAGGAAAGTTCTAGTAACAGCTTCGAGTAACTTCGAAGCCCAGAAGCTTCTGGGTTCCGATCTTTTTCCAAGGGGAAGGGAGATACTGGTAGAACCGTCTGGTAACACACTCCATACACTTCTCCATAGGCGACTCGCCAGCTCAATTCAAATGTTGTAATGCGACATGTAAAATATCATCGAGGTAACGTACCCCAGCTTCAGAAGTGGGTTACAAAAAAACAAATGCTAGGAGAGAACACTAGAAATGTCGAAATGACAACACGGGGCATTGAAAAAAAAATACTACATAAGATCGGTGAAGGTATGAAAATATTTTTCAGAAATCAGAAATATTTTCATGAGAGAAAATTCAAAAGCTTATTTTTTTCGGAATTCGCTGAAATTAGAAAGGTAAAAGCTGGAATATATTCTAAATTTAAAAATAAGGAAACACAAAATCGACCTAAGGGTTCCACCGGAAACGGTAGGTGTTTTTAAAACATGGAAGAACCACGTTACTTGTTTTTATTAGCTGAGAATCAGCTGGCGCTGAGTTATGAAAGGAAGTTGTAGAACGGAAGTATGACGTCACCAACATTCCTGTCACACCACGTCTTTCATCGCAGAGAATATAAATACATCTAAAACTGTAAACACTTCTCATAAACTCCTTCATACATACATACATACAAAAAATCGCTTTTAATTTATTTTATTTTCAGGTTTTGCTATGTCAGTGATATCTTCTTGTGCACATTTTATGATTATCCATTCTTCTCTATTTTTTCCAAAACTTCTTTCTCCAAATCTATATATTTTATTCATCATGCTACTCGTTATGTTCAAATTAGTTTTGGTCTTCCCCTCTTTCTTTTCCCTGTCGGATTAAATTCATAAACCATGTTCTTTAATCGTCGTTTTCATATGTACAAATTGTCTTATTTGTTTTGAGAGTTGCATCCTTTACATAAGATCGAACCATCTTATTTGATTTGATAGTTCCTACAAGGGATACTTGAACTTGTATCTTGCATTTAAAACATTATTTCTAATTATCTTTACTTACTTACTCACTGGCACTATCGAACCCGTAGGTTCATCGCCGCGCGGACACAAGCTATCCATACATCCCTATCTTGAGCTAATTCTCTCCAATCATTCCCTGTATAATCTACTTCCCTCAAATCATAGTTAATGTTATTCTCCCACCTCATTCTTGGTCTACCAACTGGGCGTTTTCCCTCTGGCTTTCCTACTAGAAGCTTCCATGCAAGTCTTTCATTTCCCATACGTGCAATATGTCCTGCCCATCGCAGTCTACGAGACTTGACTGTTCTTATTATATCTGGCTTCCTATAAAGACCATGTAGTTCATTGTTCTGTAGTCTTCTCCATTCACCTGTCTGTTCATCTCTCTTTGGTCCAAAAAATGTTCCTAAGTTCTTTATTCTCAAATACCTGTAATCTCCTTTCCTCCCTTAAAGTTAGAGTCCATGTTTCGCACCCATTTAATATAACTGGTAGAATAATAGTTTTATATATTTTCAGTTTAACGTTTTTTGAAAGGAGTTCGGACATCAAGAGCCTCTGCAATGCATAATAGCACGCATTTCCAGAATTGAGCCTAAGTTTAATTTCTTTGTGCATCTCATTCCTATTTGTGATTATTGTTCCTAGGTATTTGAATTCAGCCACTTCCTCAAAATTTCCCTCATTTGTCACTAGCTGTCCATTTCCATTGTATAATGTATTTCTACGTGTGACCATATATTTAGTTTTATTGATATTTACTTCCAGTCCTATTTTCTTAGTGTTACTCATTAGTGTGTGCATGTTGTCCTTTAGTATCTCCTTGCTATCGGCCAATAGTAATTCTTTATCCTCGCAAATCTTGCTGATCGTTGCGAGAAGCCCATTTCTGTCGAATGTAATTTATCAATTGTTTTTGTTTTCAAACACCATTTATTTAAGCTATTCATGTTATGGGATTTTGATAATTGGATTTAAATTTATAGCATTGCAAATATTCTCTTTATTATTATTATTATTATTATTATTATTATTATTATTATTGTTATATTATAGTATTTTTTATATTACTATATGAATTATATTACTATAGAAATATAGTAAATTACTATTATAAACTAATGTTAAACATAATATTGTAGAAGTAATAGAAGAACGAAGATTGAAATGGTATGGAAATCTGATGCGGATGGAGATTAATATAATCCCAAGAATTATACTGAATCTAAGCCATCCAGGGACTCACTCAAACAAACTAAAAATAATCGAAATCGGTCTAGTCGTAGGGGATTTTTTTAAATTTCGGATTTCACTTAAATCCCCAAAATCCCCACTTCTAAAGGTCGGATATCGCTGATTTTTAGATAGTGTATACCTCGGTTTATGGTAATACGATATACCGAGATTTGTTGTGAAACGTCGAAAATAGCGATCGCTAGAGCGATTTTTAAATTTTCCTACAACTAACGATTTTAGAACATAATAGATATCGGCTAAACTCTCATCGCATCTGAAACTCTGTATATACAAATTTTCACGAAGATCGGTTCAACGGTTTAGAAGTCTATAAAGGACTTGGCATTTATTTACATACATATTACACACACACACACACACACATATATATATATATATAGTTAATAAATGCATTATGTCCTTTATAGACTTATATAATTTTATATATATGTTTGTGTGTGTGTGTGTGTGTGTGTGTGTAAATAAATGCATGTATGTCCTTTATAGACTTCTAAACCGTTGAACCGATCTTCATGAAAAAAGAATATTATATATAATGTCAACCGCTGTGGTCACGAGGTAGCACGCTGTCTTGTCACGCAGCGGACACGGGTTCGATCCCCGGATGAGACAAGCTTCCTGGGTGAGTTTTTTTCCGGGATTTTCCTCACCTGTAAGACAAATGTCAGGAAGCTTACGACCCAACGGTGCCCGAAAATCATCCGGCCATCAGCATTATCATCATCATCATTATCATTATCACAACAACCTTCACCGGTGTGGAAAGCAACGGGAAGCTACCACACCTGCAATTCCCTCCTAAAGCTGCAAAGCATAGCATGAAAATGCTGTGATTATAGTGGAAGACCTGCTCTCGGGCAGAATTACTATGGATGTATATATATATATATATATATATATATGACATGATAAGATAAATAATTGTCTGGTCGTGGTTTGAACCCGGACCTCTGGATTGGTAGTCCAGCGTGCTATCCATTACATTATAATATATATATATATATATATATATATATATATATATATATATATATGGTATGATAAGAAAAATAAATGCCTGGACGGGATTCGAACCCGGATCTCTGAGTCTGTACCTCAGCGTGATATCCATTACACTACCAGGCGAATCCAATTCGAACACTTATTTTTCTTATATATGCATTATACTCTCCATTAGTACTAGATGTCGCGAGAACACTGTCTTCACTGCCATCTAGTAGCTGACTATATCAAGTAAGCAAATTAAAGAGAATATTTATTTTACTTTATAGCAGTGACGCTTTATCGATGTTATAATTAAATCTTTAACATTGAGTAATGCAAGCTTAATATGGTATGATAAGAAAAATATATATATATATATATATACATTTTTAACATTATAACCATGTATTTTGTGTATTGAAACGCAGATATGGGTTCCACTGGGATAATATTTCCGGAGATAAAATAATCCTCCCTTCGGTTCACAGACCAGGGATTACTTCAGGGAATCCATGGCAAATATTCAAATGCAGTATATGTTCCTAGGAACAAGGAATGATAGGAGATGACATTAGCCATGATCCTACGAGTTCGATAGTGCCAGTGAGATAGATATTTCGTTCCTATTATTATTATTATTATTATTATTATTATTATTATTATTATTATTATTATTACTATTATTACTATTATTATTATTATTATTATTATTATTATTATTATTATTATTATTATTATTATTATTATTATACATTTCAAGGGTACAGAGAGAGAACCATTTAAGTCACTTCGTTTTTTGTCGAAATGGTGTTTGACCTGTTCATGGAAAGCGCTATCATTTAGAAGTGTGGAACAGTAAAAAATTCATTTTACTCATGCGTTTATTTCACCTCCAGAATTTGGCATAAAGAAAAGGAAATGTGGACGACGTACAAGCGTTTTCTAAATTTGGAGGAAAATATGGCTTATATATTTTTTTCCTTGCACCCTTGATATAATCTGTTTTCGGATTTACTGAATCATGAACGAACAAATGTTTACACTATCAGAATTCTATTCAATCTGTTTGCATAAGTCTAAATGTATTATAGTAGGAAGTGTGATGTGGTTAAGTTGGCAATGTTGTTAGAAACTCTGAAACTAAGTTAACTCAGTGTCATTAATATATCCGGTGATACAGATAAACTAGGCAGAGCATACAAGAAGAGATTTTGCCAGGAAATATCTTCTTACAACAATAGACTCAGCATATTTAATTTACAATTTGTCAATGACCAGTACTGAATCTCGCAGGATTATACAGGCTGGTGCTAATGTAAGCTTATTCTATCTTGGTGGATGTGTGACTAGCGCGCAACTGCCGTGACTGGGATCCCAGATTCGAATCTTGGTGGTTCCGGAGGGGTATTGGTGATGTGGTTTCACGTTTCCCGAATTTTACAACACCAATTTTTGCACTCCTCTTCCCTATTAGTCATTCAAATATCCCTGCAGGCGGAAGAATTACGAAGCTCTGTTAGTTGCTACACGTGACGTCATATAAGTCAGTGTATACTGTCAGTGTCCCACGTTCCATTCCCCTCTGAACTCTTAGATATCAGTGTCACGTGTTCTATTCCTGCATAAACACGACTGCAGTGCCCTCCGTCAACAACTGCACTTACTCCTTAAACGGGTAATACCTCATAAAGGCTTCCATCTAAATGACAGAAGAACTCTACATTCACATGTTTTGCTATTCCAAATTCTGCACACATATTTACAGAGTTATTTATCAACGCGCTTTCCAAATGTATCGGCTTATCACAATTTAGGAACAGATCACGAGGCACTCCTTTAGTTTCTACATTTTATTTGATAACTTTTCATACGAGTAGCTTTATGTTTTTTATGGACCCAAATTGCTCGAATGCAGATATTAATGTGCTCTATAATATCGCTGTTCACAACAGGTTCTCTACCGCAGACTTGTTCATGCTCCGAATCTTACACAATATCTATGACTGGGGCATGGAACTCACTTCCGAATCATGTTAGGGACTGTCAATAACGAACATTATTTAAATTTAAATTAACTGATAGCTTTCGTTCTACACAATGATAATACCACCAACATAAAAACTATATTTGGCATTTTGTATATACTTGTAAATATATTATGTAATGCGTAGGCCCTAATCTTTATAAGTTGAACAGCCTAGTAGTATATTTGAAGTCTACAGAGGTTAAATAACACTAAGTTTTGGACTTAGATGTACATGTTAATTTCTTTTAGTTCTTTTTTCTAGTATCGGTTCTTTGTTTGTAATGATTGAAGCACCGTGTCTTAACAAAAACAAAACGAGGAACGAAGAATAGAAACTTCGGAAATCAGACTTTTGAGGAGCGTGGCTGACTATACAATAACAGATCGAAAACGAAACAAAAATGTACTAAGAGAATTACATATATTCAAACTATTAGATAGAAGTGCACTATACAGTGATGAATATATGGATCATATCAATAGAATGGTTAACAACAGAATGCCGAGTTTTCATTATAAACCACTAGGAAGTTGAAATGTAGGGAGACCCAGTAAAATATGGACATATGAATTCTATCATGAGATCGGAACAAACCTTAAGGTCTAATCCTTGATGCTGTTGATGTTGATGAAGTAAATATTAATGTAACTAAATATATGTTCACATATAGAAATATATTATTAAGTGGCAATGTCCATTTAACATGAAATGAAAAAAAATAAGAAGTGGCAGATTTAAATTATCTAAGAACAATATTTATTGTTATTCCAAAGTGAAATTTGTGTATTTTTACCATGATATTGGACATTGTTACGAAATCAGTTAATGTTAGGTTGTTTAAATGTAATTAGTTTAATTGTAAATAATAAAATTACTATCGATTTGTCACCGGTAGACGTGGCAGATTTAAACGCTTAATACGAAATTATAATTACAGCACAAAACGGTATTTTTTCGGAAAAAGTCCCTATTCAGACATTATCTATTCAGTCCCATCTATAATGTTCCTAGAATATATGTGTAATTATTATAATATTCATAAAGGTTCCGGTTGGCCTAAAATTTCTAGGGAAAGTTTTATTCTTGCTTATTTATTTACTTTAAGATGTTTGTAATGGGGATTTACGAACACTATGTATGTGTGTATGTATATATATATATATATATATATATATACATAGATTGTGACACATCAAAATAGCGGCGTTTGAATTTCGCGGGTGACGGAGAGAATAATGGTCTCGCAGTGGTGGAAATAGATTCGTGAGTCGCTGACATTGATCCGCTTAAATTTACGTTCCGGAGATATCTCTAAGATTTGATCCTCCCAATCTGGAATGTTCGATGTCCGGAAACTTCCGTACTGGAAAAGTCTCGTTTAGAGGCCGAGAAAGTTCCGTCCCTGGCTTATATAAACCTAGCCAGGGTCATGATCCAGTCAGTTGTGAACTGAAAATATTGCAGTGTGCTGTGAATGAGAAGAAAATTTGGCAAGCGGAGACCTTAGAGACTGCAAAAGAATTGTGTGATAAATCAATTTTAAAACAAGATGAATTATTACAGCAATTTGCGAGTGCAATTTTACTGATAGTTTATATAATTTAGTTACTGTAGAGCTTTTCGCCATCACCTGTGTTGTTTTATTATGAGAAAATGACCTGAAAAACTAACCCCCGGTAGCGCGCGAACATATATATGTATGTATATATTTCTTAAACTATAGTGCAAACGTCCGAGAACATAATGCAACCTGCTAGTCGAATATCCATGCCAAAATTACGACGTACCCCATTCAAGATTACTCTTCTCACAAAAACGCGTCTAACTAAAATCTTCCGGCACTGAGAATACCTTCTTAATGTATAGTAGAAACGTGGTTGAGGCGGCAAGATGGAGGTGCCTTCTCCTGCAAGGTAGGCAGCCACGAGTAATGGGTGCAGCCTACGTTTTCAGAAGCACTTTAAAACATTTTCACCGTCACTATTTCCTCTTTGCTTACCAAATGGATTTTTTCAAGATATTGATCCTCTTCTCCATTTATAAGGTAATATGCGTTCCTTGAATTTTAAAGACAGCATTAATATGTTACATTTTTTATATAACATCGTAGAGTAGATTTTCATTCCATTAATCCGTAATATACTGGGATAGCGCATTAAATATTTCGGTTCGAGGTGCTCAGGTGTCTACACGCCTAGTGCGAATAAAGAACTAAAATACCTATATCGTGTTTTCAGACTGCAGTTTTGTTATGTTTACATTTCTATACGACTACGGACTTTTTTGTTTTATGAAAATAAAATCAGTTAAACATTTAATTGCTTATTGATTTACGACCTTTTGAGTCTAGCCGTATTATGTTAGGAATTTCTAGATCAAGCTAATTTAGTTTCGATTACACTGAGCAACAAAAAATAAACTTTTTTTGCCTCAGAAAGAAAAATATGTGGTTCTGATAGTATTTTTGGTCCTGAATTCAAATATGATATCGGGTTTTCTCAATCACGCAAGGCTTTCGAGATAACAGGCATTTATAATTTCAAACACTTTAATACTTTCCACATTCATAACTACACAATATTTGAATATTCGGACTCAGCTAGAAAGTAAGAACTTACGATTTTCTGCTATATTTCGCCTGTGGAGCATCCCTCTTGATGGTCCGACAATAATCGGCCAGCATATCAGGATTCAATTTGCCTTGATATCTCTTTTCCATAGCTGAAATCTCTTGATGAAAGTGTTACCCGTGCTCATCGCTTACTTCCGAAGATTTTTCCGGCAAGAAATCTAGGTTTATTAAAAAATAATTATTTAAATCCATTAATTGAAATTGAAATAAAACAAATCTGTGGGTGATGGAGAAATTCCGAATACATATTTGAAAACACGATAAAAAAACTGTATTAAGTACAAAACAAATAACAAAATACATACCTAAAGGCACCCGAGATGTGGGCAGACCTAGAAAGAGATGGGCTGAAGTCGGAACGGGTCAACAGACCTAATCCATGAATGCAGATGATGATGAAGTACAACTATTGGTATTCATTAAACAAAAATCATGGTGACTAGTGTTATTTCTGTACAGACGTCATGGGTGTCATTTAGTCAGCGTATCGATCCAATGAGACATCTATTAGGCAACTAAGGTATTACACCGGTAATGAAAGTCGATACATTTTGTTTAGATGACTCTATTTTCAGACTTAATGTTCTTTTATGATCCTGAAAATCTTCAAACTTGTGACCCACGGCTCAACGTTTCTCTCGGAGGATTTGTTCCTTGGATTTTTTTAATCCTAAAAAATCAATTGGCCCCGTGCCGATTTCAACTGGCGACCCCCGGGAAAAAGGGACATTGCTAGACCACCGCGGCCGACAAAGTTTCTTATATCTTTCACGATTTTTAGATTAGATTTATGTGAGTTTGTATTTAATTTTTTCCCTAACTCCCGAACGTTTTTCTCATCAACTGTTATATGTTTATACCTCAGGTCAATAATTTAATTCTATAACGGTAATTTTTTTATTTTTTTCAATACGTCTTTTATACATATATCTTATTGCAATTTTTTTCGTTGACAATCCCCAAAAATCCTGTTAATTAGTACCTCGAGTCCTCGAATTTCCGGATTCCAAACTATTGCCTTAATCAACTACTCTTCCACTTCTCTTCATTTATATGCCGTTCTCAAAATAGCTGTTATGTAACTGTTTGGCTCATTTTTGTATAATTTTCATTGCCAACTCATATTTCTCTTGTTTATTCTGGATTCTGTTACTTATTAACTGTTAAAATTAGTAAAACTATTACGACACAAAATTCTAGCAGTATTTAAGAGGAATCGACCTTGAAGATATGTAAGAGTAAACCGTAAAATAATCTTCGATTCTAATTATCTGACAATGTTAGAAACAATGTTTACATTATAGATACTTTCTCCTCTCCATTGTAATTAACCTCTCTCTATATACATACATTTAATGGATGTATGTTTATATCATCTGAGGAGAATGGCAAGAAATAGAGTTCCAAAATTGGCATTCCAATATACCCCAACTGGACATAGGGACCAAGGAAGAACAAAACTTCGGTGGAAAGATCAAGACCATCTTCGCTAGGTTTACCGTACAGGCCACATGGTCTAAAACAAATTTGTTCATGATGATGATGATGATGATGTTTATACCTCAGGTCAATAACTTAATTCTACAACGGTAATTTTTTAGTTTTTTTCAAAACGTCTTTTATACATATATATGGTATTGCAATTTTTCGTTGAAAATCCCTAAAAATCCTGTTAACTAGTATCTCGAGTCCTCGAATTTCCGGATTCCAAAATATTGCCTTAATCAACTACTCTTCCACTTCTCTTCATTTATATGCCGTTCTCAAAATAGCTGTTATGTAACTGTTGGCTCATTTTTGTATAATTTTCAATGCCAACTCATTTTTCTCTTGTTTATTCTGGATTCTGTTACTTATTAACTGTTAAAATTAGCAAAACTGTTACGACACAAACATCTAGCAGTATTTACGAGGAATCGACCTCGAAGATATGTAAGAGTAAACCACAAAATAATCTTCGATTCTAATTATCTGACAATATTGGAAACAATGTACACATTGTGGATACTTTCTCTTCTCCACTGTAGTTTAACCTCTCACCATATACATACATTTAAATGCTACATGCTGTCCGGGCATTACCATGGCACGACCAGATGTGAGAGGAATTTTAATTTTGGATCGCACACACATAGTCTACCTCATACGCAGCGGGCTCGGGTTTTGAATCCCCTTGTCGGGACATGTTTCATGGGTGATCTTTTTTCGGGGTATTTCCTCAACTGTAAGACAAATGTCAGGAAACATTAAGGCCCAAAGTATCTCCGAACAATATCTGGTCATCATATTCGTCATTATCATATTCGCCATGTTTAGTACGAATGTGCGTTTGAATGTTGTGTTGTTTCGGAGGAGACACTGACATTGAGAATATCACCCATTATGCGGAGACTGTTCATGTCCTTGTGTGGTTAAAAAAGGTTTCTGTGTGTTCCATTAACCCATTCGCCTCAAAAGACGAGGTAGACTCGCCGACAGTTAAATGACCTTCAACTCAGATGACGAGGTACACTCGCTTAACTCTGGTGTTATATATTATGCAATATTTTGTACATCCCTTATCAGGGCAATCTTTTGTTAACAATTATGAATAGTAAAGGACTGTGTTTTGACCATCCCCCTTATTGTGATCTCAAGTACCGTTATATTTTGTTTGTTTTGAATGATGAAAATAGACAATACAACTTACAGTAACTTAAATCCGATTTCTCATTATTCACTCATTAGCGGAGGCTGTCCATGTCCTTGTGTGATAAAATTGTTTCCATGTGTCCCACAGTTTTAAAAATCCTTCTACCTATTGGAAGACCTGCGTGGCGTGTGGCATAGAAAACGTATCTACAAGTTATAATGTTAAGCTTGGAATGGAATGAATCACACACACACTTTTTTGACCAGACTAGAGGATGGAGTACCATTCCGAAGAGTTAACAGCTCAATTCAGATCCTCCTCTTATACATCACGAAATTAAAGATGGAACACGCCATTCATTCATTCAATGATGGATCACATACTGATAAAGGTGGCAAGATGATGTTCGGAGACGTTCGAGTCTTACATTTTCTTGATATTTGTCTTATATATGACGAAAAAAACCCAACATCACTTAGGAACTTGTCCCGATCGGGGATCGAACCCGAACCCTTTCTGCAAGTTGTTTTGCTCAGCGAACAACATTAGCATAGAAATGTATATACCAGGCATGTTAATGAGTGTTCACTAAGTGAGAAAAGACGCCCCGCGTTTCTTTATTCAACCTCCCCTCCTATTGAACCGTACGGTAGGCTATTGAGTAGTGTTGTTTCATTGGCAATGCATCTGTACGCTGGTAGGAGGAGGAACTGCCTTTTCACACCTAGCGAGCACTTAATAACAGCCCTGTTTATTAATTTTTAGATATATTTAACAGTTCAGTCTGAGTTAATTTTTATGTAATAGAAGTTTGTCCATCCATTGAGTCACAGTTTTATAATCTTCTGGCATCATAAAAAATAGGCTACTTCATGACGTGACTGTCATAAAAGGCCTTCGGCCTATTAGCCGGCTCCAGGCCTCGTTTCGAGATGTGTTAGTCATTTAGGTGAACGATTACAATTTTGTGTGACCCAATATGAATTTGTAACATTGCTGGGAAAGAGAAAACTAAAACAAAATATCTTTTTGTAAGCCCATGTTTCCCTTAACAGAGATTTAAGCGCTCTTCCCTTACAGGAAGAATTTGAACCATACTAATTTAGTTACACTTGTTTTCGTATAGATGTCATTTGAGTGGTTCGTGGTCAGCGTTCCGCCTCATACTGGAATCTAGGAAACCAAGGTAGTACTAGGATGGGAAAATTCGGTAAATTTTGCTTAAAGGCTTTTTCATTCAGGCTTAAGGATATTTTACGAGCCTGAAAATCTTCAGACTTGGGACCCACGGCATAAAGTCCCTCCCGGAGGACTTGCTCCTTGGAGTTTTCCATCCTAAAAAAATCCATCGACCCCGGCCGGGCTTGAACCGCGCCCTCGGGACCAGAGGCAAGGAGCATAACCACTAGTCCACCGCGGCCGATCAAACAAAATATAAAAGCATAATATTGACATATTGAAAATGAGTTAAGTTAGATGACCAGATAGTGGAGAACAGAAAACATCGAATGGTGGAATATTCCTTTTTACTGAAAAAATATGAACAAGAAAGTCGAAGGAATAGATGGGAACACTTACCAGTTCAATAGCAAAAAAAAAAAAAAATGCTTAATTGAAGGCATCCAATTAGTGACTGAATTATTAAAGATGGGCACTGGACTGGAATTCTCAAGATTCGTGGAGAAGAGGAAGACAAAAAATTTACTTGTAAGAATATTATTGAAGGAGAGACATGTCAAATGGGAAAACACTTGGTTAGAGGTGAAGAGGTTGGCAGATGATGGAGCTAAATTGAGAAATTTCATTAAGGCCCTATCCTTCAGCTAAGAATAAAAGGAAATAATGATGCTGATGAATTATTTAGTATCCATCCATCCATCCATCCATAGTAATTCTGCCCGAGGGCAGGTCATTCACTGCAATCATAGAATTTTCATGCTATGCTTTGCAGCATTACTAGGGAATTGAAGGTGTGGTAGCTTCCCGTAGCTTTCCACACCGGTGAAGGATGATGATGATGGCCATATTATTTTGGTGACCGTTTGGGCCTTAACGTTTTCCTGACATTTCTCTTACAGGTGAGGAAAACCCCCGATAAAAACCTAACCCAGAAAAACTGTCCCGACAGGAAATCGAACCCGGGCCCGCTGCGTGACAAAGCAGCACGCTACCTCGAGACCACAGCGGTGGACGTATTTAGTATATCTTTTATTATTCAATTTTTTTTGTAGCTACTAACTGTCTCCTTGCTTGGTCCAAAAAAATTCTCTCGAGTATCTTCCTTTCAAAGATAATAGGCCCAAACTCTTTTTTTAAGCGTAAACTGAAGAAGTAAAAGTGGAAAAGATATGATTTTTCTTAATGTGTGGCCCTTTATAAACGAAGCTTTCATAGCAAATTAAAGATCTGGTTTCAGAATTCTGTCTGTTTATAATGCACCTGTGGTGAGATTAATTTAATAAATAAGTTAGTCCACCTGTTGTCTAACGCCCAAAAGATCCAAAAAGAGATGAGTACTTGGCACCAGCTACTTAAATACAGACCATTTACTCTTTCTTTCTCCCTCACTGTCTTTGGCTCATTCTCACATCAAACCCACAATTTTTCCTGAATTATTTGGAAACTGATTTCGTTTTAGCGAATTCCTAAATAATATGACAATAAATTCATATTGTCATATGTACTTAATATTTTTACAAATATCAGTCGATGCTACTTAGTGAATACTGAAAATTACTATGACAAATATATATATTACTATGACAAAAATACGTATATATGGAACCCGGATCTCTGAGTTCGGATCCCGTCCAGGCATTTATTTTTCTTATCATTCCATATTAAGCTTGCTTTGCTCAATGTTAAACATTTAATTATAACATATGTATGTATATATATATATATATATATATATATATATATATACTTATCGTCCACTCGAGGTAGCGTGCTGCCTTGTCACGCAGCGGGCCCGGGTTCGATCCCCGGTCGGGGCAGTTTTTCTGGGTGAGGTTTTTATCGGGGTTTTTCCTCTCTTGTAAGACAAATGTCAGGAAAACTTTAAGGCCCAAACGGTCCCCGAAATCATATGGCCATCATCACCATCATCATCCTTATCATTATCATCATCATCATCATCCTTCAGCGGTGTGAAAAGCAACGGGAAGCTACCACACCTACAATTCCCTAGTAAAGCTGCAAGTATAGCATGGAAATGCTATGATTGGAGTGAAGGACCTGCCCCCGGGCAGAATTACTATGGATAGATACATATATCATCATGATGAACTTATTAAGGTTTAAGTATTTTGCCTATTTGTATGGCATCTCAAAATATGGTTGGTCAGTCCATTTAATTTTGGTCGTCCTTTGTCTCTAAGTCCTTTAGGTTGATGCTGCAATGCTAACTTAGAAAAGCGAGATGAGTCCATTATTTCGAGATGTTAAAACCAATTGCTTTGATAATTCTGAATAACTTCAAATATATTTTGAACTTTTAATTTATCGGGTTTTTCTGTGTTTCTTTGCTTGTCAATTTTTGTCAAACCTAGGAGTGAACATAAAAAATCTCATGTGTGCCGCTTGCAAATTTTGATTCGATTTTAGAATGTAGTATTCAATTTTCGCTGCTGTATTGCAATACTAATTTTGCAGTTACATTTTATAATCTGAATTTGACTGCGGTTAACATTTGGTTACTAAAATTTCATTTAACGAGTCCATTTATTGCATTGTATATCTGTAACATTATCTCTCTGGCATTTCTTATATTAGATATTAGGTCATCGAGGTAATAAAATTAAAAAAAACTTGTTGTATAATGTTTACATCTAGTTATATTTTAACTCTTCGATTTTCATGTATACTCATAGATTTTGTTTTTGCAATACATTTTCAAATCGAACTGTTCGGCTATATTATTTAATTGTAAATAATTTGTAATTGATTCTCTGAGATTGCAAATTGTACTAAATCGTCTGCATACAAAATTATTTATATTGTTTCATTTATAGAATTTATATTCCTTATTCAAATATAAATTTACGAGTCTTTATTATGTACATATTTATTTATTTATTTGTATTTATATATATGTATATAACGATCATATAACTCCATGGCGAGACAGGCCTAAAATACACTTGGGCTACCTTCGTGCAGCTGACCTCACATCCATATGTGTTATTCACAGAGCTAGACGGTAATTCAGACAATATAGAGGTGGCATGTAGTCAGCTTGTTGGGTATCTCAGCCGTTAGATCTAGTCTTCTCAACTTAGAGCCGCTACTTATTGCAGCTACCAAAATTATTCACGATGATATGTGTGCTCAAGTCCCACGTACCATCCTTGTACCATCTGCACAGGCATGTTGTCATGAACCACTCGATTACGCCGAGGAAATACACACACACACACACACACACACATAAACACTCTCATATACGATCACATCGTTCAAAAACAAACTAAAGAATTATTTAATAACAAACTAACTTACACACCTCACTAATAGTACAATTTTAACAATTAATAAATTAAATTATTTATGAAAATATTAGATTAACAATTATTTTCATTTGTTTGTTTTAAAAAGTATAATCGTGAAGTTAGTTTTCTATATCTAATTTTTTTTATGTACATTAGACAGGGACAATCTACCAATCAATTTAACTTATCTTGCTTGTACACATTTTATTATTAGTTTAAATCTTAATCTTATAGGGTAACAGAGTGGAACCTTCGATAGAGGTACACTCCAGGGAGTAGGCGCCCCTGCCCTTTTGTGAGCTCCAGGTCCCACTCGCCCAGTAGGTAGTACCTGGGTAGGGCCCCGTCCACAGGGTTACGTGGGGAGAAGAGAAGTCCCCAAAGCCGTAGTGAAGGCAACTTCTCTAGGAGACGAACACTCCGAAATTCCAGTTCCCTGCCCTCCAGGAAGAGGGGTTTGGCTAGAGGCTGGTAACCTCTACTAGGAAAAATAACTTACTCATAAACTTCAGCAGATGTTATGGGCAGATCTAGAAAGAGATGGGCTGAAGTCGGAACGGGTCAACAGACCTAATCCATGAATGCAGATGATGATGATTATCTTAATCTTAATTACCATTAACCATGTTTGTATTATAGATCATACTCTTAAAGATATATGACGTTATTGATCAAATCTTTGTTTATGATATAATATTAGAGTTAATTGTGATTGTTGTGTTCTAAGGTAAAGTATGTTTTATTCTGGTGAGTGGAAGAGAAGGCCACTTGACCTTAACTCCACCAGGATTATGATTTCTGTTTTTCTCGAAACCAAATTCAGCTTACAGCAACCAATTAAATAAAAGAAGGAATAATTTCGTTAACCTGCAACATCGTATCACCCGAAGTAAAAATTTAGAAATCTGTCTAGTTTCCGAAATATTCGATTTTACTTAACGAAACTGGGTATAAGCCAATGAAATGCAACGATAAATGTGTTCTCTGAAGATCAGCGAAATCCGAAAATTAGGAGAAATCAGATGGAACTCCTATGACTTCCTAAACAACTTAATACTATAGATTTTACCGTATGTTTTTTTTCGCAACGTAACTGGATACATACAATTTATCTACGTAATTAACAAAAGAAATATATATTCTGCAAGCCAGTGAAATAAGATTATAAATTGGACTCGCTGAGGAATTCGCTTAGTTTATGCAGTGATGGTCTATTAAATAAGCAATAGATTTGGTTTCTTCTTGTAAAAACAATAGAGTTGGATATTTAACAATCATGAATCTGTTGTTCTAACAGAATATCAAATAACCAGACATGATCAAAGCATGTTTTTGGACAACAAAAATCTACATTTACTTATTCCAAATCAAACCAACCTACCCGCGTTTTTCTTTCACAACTACATCACCGCTCTAAACATCATAAAAATAGAATAAGTTACAAAAGAGAGCGATGTTAAAATAAATTTTTTAAGTAATCTGCTTAAAGCTGTTCAACACTTTAATATAAATGCTGCCATCTTGTTAACATTGCATTGATGTGTTAATTATTTAAGTATTCGCTTCTTTTAGTGTTGAAATAGTTTATTTTAATTATAGTACAATGTTTAACTTAAAACACTTGCATATTGGATTAACTCACTGTTTTCTAACACATATTTTAAACTATTAATAGAAACTAGAGTGTCCGTTTGAGTAGGCGTATTAAATGTTGGCAGATCTCACTGTATGAACCGCTTGATTTTAGAAGGGGACTTTGCACTCTTGAGAGATTGTTTCTTTTCTTTTTAATATTCGCCTTTCTGGCAAACCCCCACTCATAATGATCCGATTTCTGTAATATGGCGAATCAATTTTCCACTGTATTTAAATAGCATAAGCCATGTTTCGTTCAGAAAACCGAAAATTGCTTCGACTAGATATATTTTTATGTTTTCGCTTTAGGTGAACTCCTGCTCCTAATAGTTCGATTTCGGTCAAATTTGGCGAATATCTTTCCTATTATATTTAAATGGTAGCCTATACGCCGTGTTTTGTTCCGAATAACAAAACAATAATTGCGATAAGATATTTTTATATTTTCGCTTCAGGCAAACTCATACTGTTACTAGTTCGATTCCATTGACAATTGACGAAAACCTTTACCTCTATTTAAATAGCATATACCGAGTTTTGTTGCGAGGAACTCAAAATTGGATTGACTAGAGCATTTTTAAAAATTCGTCTCTGTTAAATCCCGCGCATAATATTTCAGTTTCGGTGATTATCCTTTCTATTGTATTAAAATAGCATGTACATAAAATTCTCGCTAGACCCATAATATGTTAAGGCAGTGAAGCTTGGACCATCAGAACTCAGGATGATCGTCATATTACAGCCACGGAGATGAAATTTCTGCGACGAACTGCAGGTTATAGCCTTCTAGACCACCAAAGAAATTCAACAATAGCCAGAGAGTTAAACATCGTACCTATATCTGAATACCTCCAAGAATATAGAAACAATTGGCTAGCCCATATTCAGCGCATGGATCGTCACAGAATACCAAAACAAATTCTTCACTACATTCCTCGAGGCAGAAGATCTGTGGGTCGACCTTTTCGGAGATGGCGGGAGACCGTAACGGGCCATTGGGCCTAATACTTGAAAGGACGATGATGATGATGAATTTTCGTCGGAAAATCCGAAAATTGTGACTAGAGCGATTTTTAAGTTTTCGCCCTCGGTAAACCCCCACTCATAATACATACCAATGACTTTTGGCGAATACTTTTCCCATACAAAGAACAAATACTTCTTAATAAGTCAGTATGGTGGATTCATTAAAAAACATATATATATCGCCCACAACACATCTGCAGTGACGACATTAATGAGGAAATGACGAGATCAAACTTAGATATTGTAGTTTGCCAGAATAGATACTGGAGACGGAAAGACGGCGACAGGTGTAACAATCCATGAAGAATAAGAAGAAAATAACACATAGAACTAAATTATTTTAAAATAAATTTAACCAATCTCTAATTGACAACATCCTGTTCTACTAGTTAGCTGCAGATAGAGAGGTTCACTCAGCTCAGATCCTCTACTTTTTCACCCGATGCAGGGCTGTAGGTCGGAGAAAAATTGCAACCCTGAACCAACCAGGGCGATGCAACACAATTTTCGATGAACACACTGCCCGGTGCAATCACTAAACAAATGGCAGATTATGAAAATATTTTAAAAATTCAAAGAATATATGAATTGTAGTTAAATTTCATTTTTACACATTTTACTGCAAATGTTGGCCTATTTTGACAGCATTTGTGCAAATTATAAACTTTAATAAATGTGTTACTGTATTAATAATAATAATAATAATAATAATAATAATAATAATAATAATAATAATACATGAGAGGCAAAATAACGATAAATCTGCAATATCAAAATTAATTGGTGTGTTATGGGATGAGAATATAAGATCTAAAATAATAATTAACGTTTTTAATATCATTATAATGAGTAATAGGACATACAATGCAGGAACATAGGAATTCATGTCTAGAACAATTAAATTAAATTCTGCAGAAATGTATTTTTTGAGACGTTCAGCTGGAATTTCTGGAAGAAATAAAATAAAAACAGGGTAATTAAACAAGATAAATGTTCAAACTTAAATTGCGGATTTAATAAAAAACAAGCAATTGGAAAACGTAGCATGGTCATGTAAAAATCATGATGAAATACAGATTCCCAAGAAGAATGCTAGAGTGGGTGCCAATGGGTAAAAGAAGAAGAAAATGAGGACGGTCAAAGATAACGTGGATTCGTAGTGTTTTGAACAGTGCGAGAAAATAATATTGAACAATGGAGATTGGAATGTAAATAGAAGAGGAATAGAATGACAATAGATTAATTGGACGCAATATGGTGATATGAAACGTGTTAAATAAATAAATGATTAATTAATAATAATTATAATAATAATATGTCTAACATGGTATCTTTACCTTGTCGTGGTGAAGTGGCTTGCGTGCTTAAATGATCATGAGAGCTATGCCGGCGGTAGCATTGCTACCGATAGGGTTACCCATGCCGGACTGGTCGAAGGTGATAAGCCAGACGAAAAAAGTACCTTGGTCGAAAGAGTGACGATCTTTCACCGTAAAAATACAACCGTCAAGAAATGTGGACATGGGTTCAACTGGGGTAAAATTTTCCGGACATGTTGCACGTATGGGGAATGAAAGACTTGCATGGAAGCTTCTTGTAGGAAAGCCTGAGGGAAAACGGCCAGTTGGTAGACCAAGAATGATATGGGAGAATAACATTAATTATGATTTGAGGGAAGTAGATTATACAGGTAATGATTGGAAAGCATTAGCTCAGGATAGGGATGTATGGAGAGCTTGTCCGCGCGGCCATGAACCTACGGGTTAGATAGTGCCAGTGAGTAAGTAAGTAATAATAATCATTAATTTAATAATCCGATTTCTAAAATACAGTGATGGTTCGTTACTACAAAAGGTTAGGATCACACTGTTTTAAATCATTCATTATACCTCGATACGTTAAGGCTTTAAGGTTACATGAAATTTATAACAATAATCATATAATTATAGCTAATAGTGAGAATATAATGTAAGTCCAAAAATAATTTTTACAGAGTGGGCTTTATTGGCTATATTTAGAAAATCTTTGTGAGAAGTTATTTTTCTTTACATAAAAACAAACGTCATCTATAGCAATGGCAAAATAAGCTTTTAACAAGAAGAGAAGCATTTTCTGCCGACCTTTGACAAAATAATTACGCAAGAGGCTAGTTAAGTGCTTTGTGTGGAGTGTAGCATTGTATGCTATAGAGACTTGGAAATTACGACGGAATGAGGAAAAGCGACTGGAAGATTTTGAGATGTGGATACGGAGGGGGATGGAGGGAATAAAATGGACAGACATAATAAAAACAAAGAGTGGGCGAAGGAAGAACAATGCTGGAACTCATAAAGGGAACAAAAAGAATGTGGATTGGCCACTGGCTAGGAAGAAACTGCCTGCTGAAGAATAGCCCTAGAATGAATGGTCAACGAAAAGAAGGTTAGAGACAAAAAAAAAATACTTCCGATGATAGACAATATTAAAATGAATGTTTAGTTTTTTTATATATGCGTATACAAAAAGGAAGACTGAGTTAGGGAAAGAGTGGAGAATGCTTAGTTTGAACTGAAAGACATGCTCATATGACAGATAAAAAAAGGTCCATTATCCATTTACGTAGTTCACAAACAACAAAATCTTATAGGAGGAGGCAGTAACAAAATTCAGATTAAATACAGACCACGAACAGTTTTGCCAGGTTTTTTCCCGCCTGAAATCGAGATTTAAAAAATATATATATAATAAAGCCTACTAAAATCCTAACACAGTATCAGGTGATTTTCGCAAACACAATAACAACTTAAACATAAAACAACTCGACTTAATTGACTTAATTTCTGTTGCTCTTTGTGGAGCACGAGATATCAGTAAAGTCTTCCGTTGCCTCCTATTGCCAGCCAACCTTGTTATTTTTCTCAATGCTTATCCATACTCTTGCACTTCCTCTTCTGTTGTATTTCTCCAGTTCTCCTGTATAGACCTCTTATCCTTACTCCCTGTGAATTCTAGTCCAAGGCTTCTCTCTAAATCGCTCCTACAGGTTACCTCAATGAGTATCCTTTTCATCTCCATTTGCTTTACTCTAATTGTATTTTATTCGAAGCTACTTAGTTTCTTTCTCTCCATAGTTCTTCATTTGCTTTTACCTGTGGCCATCTGATACGCAAAATAAAACAACTGAAACTCCCAGTTATATGGATGCGAAACATGGATTCTTGCTTTAAGGGAGGAGAAAATATTATGAGAATTTGAGAATAAAGTTCTTAGGAAAATTTTAGGACCAAAGAGAGATGAATATACAGGCGAATGGAAAAGACCACATAACAGTAAGCTACATGACCTTTATATGAAACCAGATATAATAACAGTTAAATCTGGTAGACTGCGATGGGACATGACATGTAGCACGAATGGGAATGAAAGGGTGGTATGGAAGTTTCTAATAGGAAAACCGGAGGGAACACACCCAGTTGGTAGACAAGAATGAGGTGGGAGAATAACATTAACTATGATTTGAGGGAAGTAAATTATACAGAAATTGATTGTTAAACGTTAACTCAGAATAGGGATGTGTGGAGAGCTTATGTTCATGCGGCCATGAACCTATGGGTTCGATAGTAGCAGTCAGTTAATTAGTTAGTCAAACTACTCGTAATATCATATTCACTTTACAATACTTTTGAGAGAAAATAATACATCAAACACATAATCTGGTTTATATATTCACTTAGGCTTTCACGGCCGGAGTTACTATGATGATCTTGAAGAAGATTCCCGCGCGGTTGGCCGTGGTCTTGAGGCTTGAAGTTCCTCTACGTTTCGCCAGAGACTGCGTCCGCCATCCTCTAGGGTTTTCTTGAGGATACCGGACGCAGTTTCTGGCCATCGTCGGGGAACTTCAAGCCTCAAGACCAAGGCCAACAGCCCAGAAATTTTCTTCAAGATCATCAATCTGTCTATATTACTGGTAGTTATTCTGGTTACTCAATCAAATATACAGCCTTTTTCATTGTTTATGCATTCTTTAATGCTGTTTTCTCTACCATGAGAAACACTAACATAAAATGGGGCATACAGTACAGTGATTACTAAATCGTCTTTTCCCTTTATTATCCGTAAATATCTTGTACACCGATCACTGTTACATTTACATTAGAACTTTTGTTTCTTTCGAATCCATAGCGAGGAATTAAACTTCTCTCAAAAAATAAATAAAAAGTAAAAAATCTTATTCTTCTGAAAGTACAGACCAATAATAATAATAAAATAATAATTATAAATGTAAAAAGATTACCAAAATAATTTATACGAAATACTGATTCTGGTAAAGCAGTACTTTCATCAGTTTCACTACCGGATGATGATTCCATGTTACAAAATATGTTTTGCAAGATAGTGCGTTCTGTCGTACTTACGGCAATGGCGATCATGATTGAAAGTTCAATTTCCTAAATATCGGGGTTTCCAACCTATAAATAACTAAATAACTATACTGTAATATTACAAATGACCTTCCTAGTGCGGGAAGTAAAACCACTCTTCTTTATACATTGAGTTCAGTATAGTATTGGGCAGCAGACGCGGGATTTGCGCTGTGCGATGACGAAGGTTTACACGTGCAGACACGGGACTTGAAATGTGCGCTGACTCATCAGTTTACGAGTACATCCCACGCATTCACGGTCACAGTCAGATAGTGTACCTCGAGTAGATAAGGTGCTCGGTCGCTTTTCCTGGTAAACTGAATGGCGTTTGTATAATGTAAATTTAATTACGTGTGCATAAGTGTAAACTGTATAATGACTAATAATTTTTCTTCTTCTGAATAACGTGTATTTATTTATGATCAACCTCAGAATTCCTTAAGAATTCGTTAAAAATAACTTAACTCAAAAGTTTCATCAGTACGGCATCCTCTGATACAGTATATAGTGACGTTGGGGTACATACGAAGGGTCTGGGAAGGAAAGTTACTTTGGTTTGTCGAAATGGAGTATGAGGTGTCATTACATTCTCCATCGAAAGCACTATCATTTAGAAATGTAAAACAGTAAAATATAAAATATAGTTATTAGTTTATTTAACCCCAATATTTGGCATTCAGGTAGGGAAGTATGGAAGTTGTACAACTAAAAGTAGTTTCCTAACTTTCGAGCAAAAATTGGCTTGCCTTATTTTTTCCCCGTAGCTTCGTACGTGATGTATGTATCGACCTTGTAACTGCTTTAATGATCATATTCGTTTATATTAATGAGACATAAATGAGAGACGAAATGCCATATGTGAATAGTTAACGTGTTCTTGGTATGACCTTGCAATGCAGGAGAATGTTTCTGGATCTGTATTCGGAGAGTATATTTAGAAATATGTATATTCTGCTCGCTAACGACTTACTCATAGCTAAGTGCCAACCTCCCCCATACATTTCTGTGACACAAAGTGTTTCAAATATATAAGCTACAATCTCCTGTTATACAATTTATTTCTTCATCTTTCCCCCTCGTTGTAGGTGTTTAGATATGGTGAATTCCACGTAACATTTTATATAATTCTTCTGTACGTGTTTGTCACTCTACTCCTCCTAAACGACTGGACCGATTTTGATGAATGTTTGTATGGATCTGATTAGGTCCCTCGATGGTTTATATTCACAATTGGATCCTCTAAAATCATTAGGTGTAGGATTTCACCTGAAGTGAAAATTTTAAAAATCGCTCTAGATGTCACATTTTTCGATGCTTCACAACGAAACTGAGTATATCCTATTAAAATAAACCAAGTTAGGTATTATCCAAGAATGAGCTAAATCCGACAATTAAAATTGAAGGTTTACTTGAAATCCGAAATTAAAAACTGCCTAAACGACATGACTGATTGTGATACAATTTTTTTGTGTGATCATCTTGATGAAGATTTTCGGGCTGTAGGCCGTGGTCGTGAGGCTTGTAGTTCCCCGACGTTTCGCCAGAGACTGCGTCTGGCATCATCTGGCGAAACGTCGGGGAACTACAAGCCTCACGACCACGGCCTACAGCCCGAAAATCTTCATCAAGATCATCATAGCAACTCCGGCCGCGAAAGTCTACGTGAATACATTTTTTGTGTGTGTTTGAGTGGGTCACTGGATGGTTTTGAGTCACCATTGGACCCGGTAGGTAGCGCTGTGATCAGGTTTTAGGAATCTCTTTATTTCAGATAAGTAGTCATCTGCATTACCGACATCGTCCGCACGACGACAATGTGTTGTCATATTGCACGCTTCTTGAGCCACAATAGATGACAGTGAGGAGTTTTCTTGCGAACTTATTAATTAGTGAATTTTATGGTAAAAACGTAACATATTTTTATCGTCCGGCCACGACACGAGAATTGAACGTTCGGGCACGACATCATCTACTGGGACCGCTAGTCTTATACATAAAAACATTTGAATGTTTGTGATTTATAGATCTTCATGAAAATTTGTACATACAGGTTTCTAGTTACATCAAGTGTTAAACCCCTTTCTGTTATACTCTGAAACTATAAGACATAAGAATTCACCTGAAATGAACATTTAAAAATCTCTCTAGCAGTCGCAATTTTCGATGATTCACAACGCAACTTAGTGTACGCTATTAAAATATACCAAAGTAGGTATTGACCAAACCTCAGCGACATCTGACCATTGGAAATGGGGGTTTACCTGAAATCTGAAATAAAAATTTACTCTAGCAACCGTCATATTTCATTCATCGCAATGTAAGCATGCATTTTAATTCGACGCTAATTTTCTTCATACTTATTCAACTAAATATAATAAAAATAATTTATTTCGGCGTAGCACCACACTCCGAGTATTAGCTAGTAATATATACAATAGAACGTCCTTCCCTGCTTCTGAAAGTGGTATATGCATTATCTAAAATATTTTCAAGTGCCTACATCCCAAAATATTGTAGAAATGAACAAACTCAAACTTAACAAATAATTGCTATTAATCTTGATTAAAACTCTTACACCACGCAGAAACGTTAGTTGTTACGTAATTTAACCTTTATTGTGTACAATTAGGGTCGGTTTCATCACCAACAGAGGGACTGTATTACGCCAGTTTTCCCCAAGTATAAATGCATAGCTTAACCTGGCGTAATACAGTTACCTCTGTTGGTGAAACCGACCCTTAGTGATCAAACTTTATTAGAACATAAAACTCAAAATGTGTACTTTGTAACTCTTCCCATGTATACTATATTCACAATTGCTTGTTGAAACAAAAACTGGTAACTTCACAACGATTATTATTTTACTCTCAGTCTGTAAATATTGTCATTCTACAGTTACATGAGTTGCCGATATAAAACTTACATTTATGTACACTATTATATAAATATAGAAACTCCCATGTTTTCTGTTAAAAATATTGAAAAGAAAATAAATGCTTGATCCGGATTTTGAAATTAGGTAGAAAATTAAATATTTGTGCTGGAATGCAAGAGTGGCGCAGTTGGTAAGTGTGCTATCGTGTTGTGTTATATGTCTTGAATTTAAATCCCGGCTCTGGCATTTATTTTTGATTCATGTCATAACTGGCCTTCTTTGCTAAATGTATACATATATATATATATATCCATCCATAGTAATTCTGCCCGAGGGCAGGTCCTTCACTGCAATCATAGCATTTTCATGCTATGCTTTGCAGCTTCACTAGGGAATTGTAGGTGTTGTAGCTTCCCGTTGCTTTCCACACCGGTGAAGGAGGATGATGATGATAAGGGTGATGATGATGGCGATATGATTTCGGGGACCGTTTGGGCCTTGAAGTTTTCCTGACATTTGTCTTACAGGTGAGGAAAAACCCCCGATAAAAACCTCACCCAGAAAAGCTGTCCCGACCGGGGAATCGAACCCGGGCCCGCTGCATGACAAGGCAGCACGCTTCCTCGAGACCACAGCGGTGGACTATATATATATATATATATATATATAATCACTAGTTGTCGTAGGGTCAGTTTTTACGCTGCTTTCTCGTAACAAAACGACAAAAGATGTCAAAAAACTTCACAATAAATTTACTTAATTCTATAAATTCTTTCTGATATTTCACTAACAATATGCTGAGATAATTAATATTTTTTATAGTTTATCTATCACACAATTATTTTACAGTCTCTAAAACTACTTGTCGCAGTTCCTCCTCTTTCACAGCTTACTATATCGCTGTCGCAACACTATTGACTCATTCCCGTCCATGCAACAGTTTTTATATGTCGGAGACGGAACTTTCTCGGCTCTCATTGGTGAGTACTCTCTTATGGAAGTATGTGGCATATAACGTTTACAACAGGGGAAGTAGAGGCTTAGGGAAATATCTGGAACGGAGATCTAGATATATCGATTATCTGCACGGGTCTTTTGACTCGCGAGTCGGCGATTCCCGAATCTATTTCTAACCCTGCCATACAACTATTCTCGCCTTTGCCCTCAAAATTCAAACTCTTGTATTACGATGCATTATAATATATATATATATATATATATATATATATATATATATGTGTGTGTGTGTGTGTGTGTGTGTTGTGTGTGTATTTTTCTTGTTTTTTTTAAATGAAAACGTACTGTCCTACTATTTGAAAGCTAAAAAAAAATAAATGTTAATTTATTTTGTTGGAATTGTTATATTACGTACCATGGGATTCACTTATATGTATATGTATATATATAAGGGTGAACATAATAATTAACACAACTTTAAAATAACTGTAGGCTTTCACGGCCGGCGTCTTGATCCCTATTAGGTTCGTCTTCCGGGCATATAGGCCGTGGTCCAGTCGTTCTTCTACTCGACGTTTCGTCTACTGCTGCGGTAGAAATCATCAGGAGATACTGCGTGCTCTCTCTTTGAACTCCTCAACAGTCGGCTGCAGTCAGAAAAGAGTATCAGAATAATCAAAATGGGATATTGCAAGTGTTTCTACTAACATTTTCCTAAGAATAAACAATAACTCATGCAATTTGATGTTCTCTCATGATAATGATGATATAATTTTATGTAGTCACTTCTTAGATTCTGGAACGCATTCACAGAATTTCAGTTGATTTAAAGACCAGTGGTGAACATACATCATTTTAATTAAGATTAAGGTTTTAAGGTTGTTCCCTATTAGGTTCGTCTTCCGGGCATATAGGCCGTGGTCCAGTCGTTCTTCTACTCGACGTTACGTCTACTGCTGCGGTAGAAATCATCAGGAGATACTGCGTGCTCTCTCTTTGAACTCCTCAACAGTCGGCTGCAGTCGGCTGCAGTATCTCCTGATGATTTCTACCGCAGCAGTAGACGAAACGTCGAGTAGAAGAACAACTGGACCACGGCCTATATGCCCGGAAGACGAACCTAATAGGGAACAACCTTAAAACCTTAATCTTAATTAAAATGATGTATGTTCACCACTGGTCTTTAAATCAACTGAAATTCTGTGAATGCGTTCCAGAATCTAAGAAGTGACTACATAAAATTATATCATCATTATCATGAGAGAACATCAAATTGCATGAGTTATTGTTTATTCTTAGGAAAATGTTAGTAGAAACACTTGCAATATCCCATTTTGATTATTCTGATACTCTTTTCTACAGATCTAAATGTTTTACCCAAAGACATCAACGTGTCCATAATTCTTGGATACGTTTTATTTGTGATATTTGCAGATTTGATAATATTACACTGTCCCTCTAACAGTATTGTCATGGCTACCTCTGCGATATCATAGAACCTTCCATTAGTCCATTTAGAGGAATCTGTCCCGTAATCGATAATCCACGTTAAACCTTACTTAAGTTTACGGTTTGTATACCGCCGTATGTGAAAATCTTTTTAGGGTTGATTTTCTAGAAATTTTATAAATAGTATTTCATCCCATAAAATTATTTAAGCTTTCTTACTCAATAATTAAATTAAATTTTATCAAAATAAGACAGTGATTATTTCGTCCCACCTTTCATTCCAGTCTCTGTAGCATTCTAAAATCATCAATTAATTATTTATCACAACGCTTCGTTAGACTCTCTTTGATACATAATTTTGGAATCAAATCCCTTCAGAAATTTCCTTCATATCCCTCCTCATCACTTACAAACTTTAATACTTTTCTTTGCCAGTAACTTAGTATGAATTCTCTTCCACCCTATGTCAGAGACTGTCAGACTATAATGTATTCCAGAAACAAACTGAATATTCGTTATTAATTAAATAAATTAATTCTCTCACGAAATAGTTTATTATTATTTCAACAATTGATAATTTATTTGTATCAAAATAGTATTAAAACCTATTTTTACCACTGAATATAAATTTGGGATTTGAGACAATACCACTGGCTTTAGCTTCGTCAGTCATTAGGTATCATATATGCTATATTACGCTTTTTTTTCTCGCTTCTGGAATAACTCCAACTCACTCTGACTGGTGGTATCATATTCCACACACTTTTTTTTCAACTGCAGACTTTACAAGGCAGCATCAATTAAAGGGTAAATCTTGGATGAGAACGAAAGTATCATATATGATACATCTAATAAAAACTCATTAAATGCCCACCCCTAAAAAAACTTTGTTTTGACAATTCATGTTATTTTCATCCCTAACAACCCATTAAACGTAAAAATACAACTATAATTGACAAAACCTCAATTCAGGACCCCATATAAACCTCCCAAAGTTTTTTACAATTCACCAAAATGTAAAGTAAAATTTGTTTTATCTCGCTAGCACTTTGAAACTCATTAAGCTCAAAAATGAGTACACAAAGTATCATTGCTTAAATAATTCATTAATTTGTAACTTACATTATTAATACAATGTTCTATACCTTGTTAAAACTTTCTTCGGGAATGAAGAGGGAAATCGGGATTCCGTCAAAGAAGTCGGAAAAATCCCACATGTATCTCGATGCCATCCAGCCCCGACATACGGGAATAATCCTAAAAAATTGTTGAATATAATGATTGAAAATAATGAAATGAAAATAAATGTTCTTCCTTTACTAATACTTTGAACCCGCGACCCTCGTGATCAGTGACAAGGAATTTAATCCCTAGACAATCTAGACGATTATGCTGACTTTAACCGAAAGGTAATATTATGGAAATGCGTTTACTTTATATTACACCAAATCAATAAAAACCCAAATCATCAATTAAAAAAGTTAAAAGAGTCAACGCGTTTCAGAAGCGATGCTACCATTATCAAAACTTAATCTAATATATGAAAATGAATGTTTGTTTGTTTGTTCGTACTTTATGCGTGGCCATACCGTTGATCCAATTGTGATGGGGCTTTTTGCAAGATGTTCAGGAGATTCCCGGGACGAACATAGGCTATAAGAGAGTTCTGATACTCAACTCCTACACCTTAAAAATCGACCTTTGGAAAGGAAAACGTGATAAAAGTAGGTCTTTGGACGCTCAAATGGCTTACGCTGTCTAAACCACAACAAATAATATTAACTAGTTGCATTATAGATCGTAATATAATAGATAGTATCTTTTTGATCAAATTCTTATTTAGTATTTAATATTAGAGTTCATTGTGATTGTTATATTCTGATGTAATATATGTTTGCCCTGGTGAGTGGAAGAGAAGGCCACATGGCCTTAACTCCACCAGGCTAAATAAATAAAACTAAATCTAAATCTAAATACAGTAAATTAATGTACACATAATTGAATATCACAGAAAGCTCTACAAAAACGTCAGCGACAACATATGTTTATCTCTTACGGATAAATCACAATAACCATTTCTGTATTTCAATGATGCCAAGAAGATCGAGACAAGTACGTATATTTCTGTGCAAGCATAGCAGCACACGGCGGGTATTCTTTTACTGATAACTCACAATGACGAATTTTTGTCTTTTAGATCATTTACGCCAAGAAGGTCGAGATAAGTAGATTCCCGGGCAACACCGGGTAATCATCACGGGAAATCTTAAAATAATTACGATTCATCCATCCATCCAATGGCTGATTGGCTCAAATTCGAGCTTTGGCCTCCCTTAACTTCTGACTCCAATAATTTCTATTTTGCGCAACAAGCCTCCAGTCGCTACACTTAAGTAGGTATGCAGCATCTTCCTTAATACCATGCTCCCATCGTTTTTTCGGTCTTCCGACCCGTCTATTCCCTATAAAACTTGTTCTAAGCACTTTTTTTTGGTGCTCGGTCTGTTGAGAGCCTTTGTACATGGCCAGCCCATTCTAATTTCTTTAACTTAATAAAATTGACAAGGTCAGGTTCATTGTATTTGTCATACAGTTCTTTGTTGTATCGTATTCTCCACTGACCATTAATATTTTCCTGAGAACTTTTTTTTTCAAAATTATTTAGGGCTTCCTCTGATATTTTAGTGAGGCTCCATATCTCACTACCATAGGTCAAAAGTTCTTATTAAAACTTTATATAGCCTTAAATGATAATTACGATATACATTTATAATTATTTTTCAATTGACTTATTTAACTATTCATAAGAAGTACATTAATTGTTGTCTTTCAGCTCATTTATGCCAAGAAGATCGGGATGAGTTGATTCCCAGACAACGCCAGGTAAACAGCATGAGATATCTAAAAATAATTACGATATATAGGCCTATATATATATATATATATATATATATATATATATATATTCTTACTTTTACTTATTCAACTAAACATAAAACACATTAATTTTCGTATTTCAGCTCATTTATGTCAAGAAGATCGGGATATGTAGAATCCCGGGCAACTCCGGGTTACCGCACGGGGTATCTAAAATACATACATTTATAATTATTTTTCATAATACGTTTTCAACCAAACATAAAAACACATTAATTTTCATTTATTTAGGCATAGCATCGGACGCCGAGCATTAGCTAGTACTGTAATACAATTTTATCACTTTATTACTTTATCTTCCTTTGGTTTGAAATATTTTGAATATAACGTTGATATTTGAAACAGTCTCGTTAGTTTTAAAGAATGGTGACTAATTCTAATACATAATGTATATGCTAAACATTCTTTTGTTGGCGGATGCATTTATGATCTCTTGTCATGTAGTTTGAGTTTTTCTTCTCAAAGGATCTCTTCCTTGTGACTTCATATCCTCTCTCACACGACCTGTTTCATTCCAGAGGTCATCCTTGTCCCATCCTGTATGTCAGGGAAAATAACTTATTTAGCTTACGTCTTCCATTTAATGTAGTCAAGTTGGCGGTAAAGTATAATTTACTATGAAAGCGTGTGTTAGGTTACGTCAGCTTCTAATGAAGTGGACTACTCGCTTCATTATAATATCAACAACATCAAAATGGAAGTGACAGGGGGTATTTCAAACCGTGTAACTAACTTACTGGCACTATAGAACCTGCATATTAATCGGAGCGCGAACATCAGCATTCTATACATCCCTAAATTGATCTAATGTTTTTCAATCATTTCCCGTGTAATCTGTTTCGCTCAAATAATCTTCCGATATATAAAAATGAATGTTTATTTGTTTGTTGGTTTGTTTGTTTGTTCGTTTCTTCGTACTTTATGCTGGCCATACCGTTGATTCGATTGTGATGGGGCTTTTTGCAAAATGTTCAGGAGATTCCCGGGATGAACATAGGCTAAAAAACGTTGTAATACTCAACTCCTAAACCCTTAAAAATCGCCCTTTGTAGTGGAAAACGTGAAAAAAGTAGCTCTTTGGACGCTTAAATGGCTTACGCTGCCTAAACCATAACAAATACACAAAATCAATGTACACAAAATTTAATATCTCGAAAAGCTCTACAAAAAAGTCCGCGACAGCATATGTTTATCTCTTACTGATAATTCACAACAACAATTTTTGTCTTTCATTGATGCCAAGAAGACGAGCCAAGTACGTAGATTCATGTGCAAGCATAGCAGCACATGGCGGGTATTCATTTACGGATACCTCACAATAACGAATTTTGTTTTTAGCTCATTTATGCCAAGAAGATCGGGACGAATAGATTCCCGGACAACGCCGGGTAAACAGCACGGGGTATCTGAAAATAATTGCCATGTAAATTTTCCCCCCACTTATTTAACCAAACATAAAACACGTTAATTTTCGTATTTCAGCTCATTTATGTCACGAAGATCGGGATAAGTAGATTCCCGGGCAACGCCGGGTAATCAGCACGGGGTACCTAAAACATATAAATTCATAATTATTTTTCCTTCTACTTATTCAACTAAACATAAAAGTACATTAATTTTCGTTTATTTGGGCGTAGCAGCACATGCCGGGTATTAACTAATGGTTTATATTATTCTTGCACCTCATTATTAACCTTCCTTCTGGGCGCTTTCCCTCTGGTGTTTCCTACAAGTAAATTCCATGCCCTTCTTTCATTCCCCATTCGTGCCACATGTCGTGACCATCGCTGTCTATGAGACTTAAATGATCTTATTACATCTGGTTTCCCATAAATGTAATCTAAATCACTGTCTTCTCCATTCGCCTGTCTGTTCGTCTCTCTTTGTTCCAAAAATGTTCCAAATAACTTTTTCTCAAGTACTCGTAATTTTTCTAATCGCTTAAAGTAAAAGTCCATGTTTCGCATCCATGTAATATAAATTGGAGAAAAACTGGTTTATGTACTTTCAGTTTATTTTTATTTTTTTAAACAGAGGTTGGGACGACAATGGCCCGTGTATGCATAACATAATTGCATTCCGGTTTGTTCCTAAGCATTTGAATCCAGTCACTTATTCAAAGTATAGAATATCCATCCATAGTAATTCTGCCCGAAGGCAGGTCCTTCACTGCAATCATAGCATTTTCATGCTATGCTTGCAGCTTTACTAGGGAATTGTGTAGGTGTGGTAGCTTCCCGTTGCTTTCCACACTGGTGAAGGATGATGGCGATGATAATGATAAGGATGATTATGATGATGATGGCCATATGATTTCGGGGACCGTTTGGGCCTTAAAGTTTTCCTGACATTTGTCTTACAGGTGAGGAAAAACCTCACCCAGAAAAACTGCCCCGACCGGGGATCGAACCCGGGCCCGCTGCGTGACAAGGCAACACGCTACCTCGAGACCACAGCGGTGGACAGTATAGAATATAAAACTTAATAATATAACGAACGTGCCATAGAGTTTTATTATAATATGTTATTTTATTTATTTATTTTTCTTTTCTTTTTGCGAATAGCTGCAATGTAAATATACAGCGTTCAGACGTTGCTATAATGGTACTACATATTGTAGTTAGGGGTATTTGAATGGAATTGAGGAAAAGAGAGACACCTATCAAGCTCTTGTTAATCAACCACAGGGAAAAGAACAAAGAGGAAGACCTAAAACCAGATTGTGAGATAATGTGTAATATGATATTAGGAATGTAAAATTACAAGTTGGAATGTGAGATCCAGCAGTAGTAGGAATTTATTAGGCTAAAGTAAAATATATAAATGTTATTTACATATGTGGGTCTCACGGGCAGCAAGCCGTACGTGCTCATGACAGTCCGTATCAATAAAATAATATAAAGTAGGCAGCTCCGTGGCGCAAGCTGTTAAGACACTCGCCTCTCACCGTTGGGGTCCAGAGATCGAGTCACCGTCACTTCATGTGGGTTTTGTGGTGGACGAAACGGATCTTGAGCAAGTTTTTCTGGGGGTTTCTCCCGTTTTCCCCTGCGACAATTTAATTCCACCATTTCTCCATACTCATCTCATTCATTTCATTTAATTGCGTTCATCTATAGCGCCTGTTAAAGGCCAAGGTCTTTTATCAACTAAATGGAAAGGATGATTTCTGTGTCTTGTCATTTATTAATTAACTTCTATCCCAGGGACGGTGCGTCAGATGTGGTCGGTCGGCACCCTTGTCGTTCACAAAACCTCTACATATAGCGGTTCATCTCATCTAATCCCTCGAGACGACTCTTAGGACACGAATTATTTATTTATTTAATAATACGAAGTTGATAGAACACAATGAATAAGTATACAGTTACGTGAAATTATTATGTACTAAAGATATTACATTTGGCTTACATATTTATTTACTCACAAATGAGTGTTGTTCTAATTTTTCGCGTTTTGTCCAGAAATTTACCCACGTTTATCCAATTTTTTTGTGTTTACCATTAACTCGTAGAATGCCAATCTTTCACGATTTGAATTTTAAAATATTTCCGGTAACAATTGTATATCCTAAAAAGTTACATTTTCATAATATATTTATTTCGTCTCAAAACTCTCGAACCAAACCTGTTGTATGCAGGTGATTTAATTTTCTGTTACAAGATAATCAAGGGTTTGCAAACAGGTCTTGACCGACTGGAATTATTCTGTAGGAATTGGGGATTGACTATAAATGTTAGTAAGACAAAAGCAATGACATTAAAAAATGAGACGGTTTATGGCAGATCAGAGGAATGGAAATACGGAGATCAAGTACGTAAAAACGTGAAAAATATTAAATATCTTGGTATGACGTTGAAAATGAACGTAATATGGAAGAAACTATTGATGTAAGAACTAACGACAGAGACGACTGTAGGAGGCGCAGGTACGTATTACATTCTAGAGGCATTTAAGAAGAAAATAAGAGGAAGAAGAAGAAGAGGAAGATGAATACGAGGAAGAATAGTAATAATAATAAAAAAGGAAGAAGAATAAGAGGAAGAAGAAGAATAAGGTAAAGAAGAAGAGGAGATCAATAAGAGGAAGAATAAAAAGAAGAGAAATAAGAAGAGGAAGAATAGTTGAAAGAATAAGAGGAAGAAGAAAAGAAAAATAAGAAAACAAGAGAAAGAAGAAGAAAAGGAAGATAAAGTAAAAGAGAAAGGAGAAGAGAAAGAAGAAGAGCAAAAGAAGAGGTAGAAGGAGAGAAAGAAGAAGAGGAAGAAGATAAATAGGAAGAAGAGAAGAAGAAGAGAAAGAAGAGGAGGATGAACAAGAATAAGAGAAAGATGTAGAGGAAGAAGTAGTAGAATAAGATAAAGAAGAGAAGGAAGAAAAAGAAGATGAAGATGCAATAGAATCAGAGAAACAACTGTTTGATTACTAGTTATATATTTTTTGTACTTTTCTACACAACTTACTCCCTTAAAACATAATGAAAATAACAAAATAACATTACAAATAAAGTACGAACAAACTCTCTTATTAATATTACCTGAAAAATTGGTACAGTTGAGAAATAAGTTCAAACTTTATTAGGGTTAATTTTATTCCTAAGAATTGGCACTTAAACTCTGTGCACTTAGAGTTATTTCCACACTGGTTTACCTATATTTTGGAATTAGGATTCATGTTGTTGAGTGTTCTAGTTTCAAGAAATTAATTTATATTTTGATAAAACTTAAATAGTCTAGACGTCTGGAAAACTCTAACAATATTAAAAATGCTTAGTGCTTGAACACTGTAGGCTATATGTTAAAAAATTAAAATATTCCTGTTTGGTTCGACTTCCGGCTAAATGGCCGTGCTCCAGTTTTCTCTTCGAGGAGATATATTTACCACATGTCCCTCGTTGACATCTGTAGGGAAATAAGCGTAACTAATATTAGCCGGGTTAAGAAATTTCCCACTGGGAAAACACCCAAGCCTAGCAGTGGGATCATCGGGACCACTCACTCACTAACTGATCTCATAATGTTTTTGTCCAATTCCACCTGATTCTCTTTGATGACATTTCTTGCTTTCTGCCCTGGCTTTGGAGGAGTAACGTTACATATTTTAAAAAGTGTTTTGTAATTATTTTACTTACTTACTCACTGGCACTATCGAACCCGTAGGTTCATGGCCGCGCGGACATAAGCTCTACATACATCCCTATTACCCCAGATGAACACATGTCCGCATTTCTTGACGGTTGTATTTTTACGGTGAAAGATCGTCACTCTTACGCCCAAGGTACTTTTTTCGTCTGGCTTATCACCTTCGACCAGTCCGGCATGGGTAACCCTATCGGCAGCAATGCTACCGCCGGCATAGCTCTCAGGATCATTTAAGCATGCAAGCCACTCCACCACGACAAGGTAAAGATACTATGGAGGGTTTGTAATTATATTAATTAAATTAAATTTATTTAACAATTAAAATTTTTATCCCCGCCGGAGTATTTAACCCGGGCACGCTAGTAAAGGAAGGAGGCATGCTATCACCAGAGCCAGCACGGCGGAGCTTGTTTACAAAATTGTAACATTTTAAAAACAAAATAAGTATATTTCATTACATATATTTATTTAAATCAAACTTTAATGAGTCAAACAAAATTGTTAGTACGATATAATAAATATGATATAATTTTTTGAAGAATTTGTTGTATATTAAAATGCTTTACGTATTTTAATATCATGTTTCATTGAAATTTGCAGTTGACGTAACTACAAGGGCATTCGATAAGTAATGGAAACACTGCTGTAACATCACAAAACATTTAGGCTATGTAGGTTACTTTTGACATTCTGAACTTAATTTATAGTTTCGTGCGAAGCCAACTATATGTTGCCAAATCCATCTGCAACGGCATTTCTGGACATCTTTCTCATCTGATCGATCTAGAGCTTTCTGGATATCAGTTCTTGATTGTGGTCGAATGTATCGTAGAGATTCTTTGATCTTTGAGAATAAGTTATAGATACAAAGGTTCCTCTCTGGTGGATGTTCCCAATTCCACCTTCTAAACAAATTCTACTGAACATCTTTTTTAGGGCGGTACTACTTACTATGCAGTATCTCATATGAAGAAGAAAAGGATGTAAATGCAAAAATATCTAAATTTTTAAGAAGTTTAGGGTTAATAAATTCTATCTTCAAGCCACAGTTAGTCCAAAATCATTCAAGACTAAAAGTGTATAAAACACTGGCTCTTCCAACTCTTTTGTATGGTAGCGAAGTATGGACGTTGAATAGAAGTATATACATATACTTAGATCTGCTGAAATGAGGTATCTTCGGAGGACTGCAGGATACACACTACTAGATCACAAAAAAAATGAAGGCATCTTAGAAGAATCACACATGGAACCCTTAGAAAACAAAATTTCTGATTATAAGTCAAGATGGATGCAACATGTTCATCGAATGGAAGATCACAGATTACCCAAACAAATGTTAAGATATCAACCTGCAGGAAGAAGAAGACCAGGACGTCCACTCAAAAGACTTTTGGATGGTGTTTCTCTTGAGGCCGAAACAGGTAAACAAATGGCCTAAATTCGTGAATGTACTATGATGATGATTACTTCCTACATGTGAGAAACAGTGACTTTTTGCACAAAATTTTGCTATTTAGAGAATTTCAATACTACAGATTTACACACAGGAATGATATGCATTGAAAAGTTAAATATGCATGCTATTATACATTACAGGGGCTTTTGTCGTCCAAACTTCTCTCTAAAAAAAATTAATATATAACACTCTTACTCTCCCAGTTATATTAGATTAGATTAGATTTATTTAGCTTGGTGGAGTTAACGCCATGTGACCTTCTCTTCCACTCACCAGGACAAACATATATTACATCAGAATATAACAATCTGAATTAACTCTAATATTAAATACTAAATAAAAATTTGATCAAAAATATAATATCCATTATAGTACGATCTATATTGCAACCAGTTAATGTTAGTTAAAATTAAGACTAAAACTAATAATAAAATATATACAAGCAAGGCATATTAAATTGTCCCTGTGTAATGTATATAAAAACAAAGAAAAATAATGAGATATAGAAAACTAATTTTACGATTATACAATATTTAAAACAAAGCAAAAGAAAATATTTGTTAATCTTAATATTATTTTCGTAAATAATTTGTTAATGGGTAAAGAATACTATCAGTGAGGTATATAAGTTAGTTTGTTATTAAATAAGTTTGTTTTTGAAGGATGTTATAGTTTGACAGTCTCTGACATAGGGCGGAAGGGATTTATTCAACAAAAGGCTGCTGAACAACATACAACAAGAATGCGATGATCACAACTAGGATTGCTCATTTACAACAGTGTTGCCAATACTTATCGAATACTACAGTAGTCACCAGCTACAATCAAGTCGGTTATATTGTTCAATCTTCGTTTTCGCTGCTGCAGTTACTTCCTGGAAAAGAATCCTCGCTGATGCCTCTTTGGGCAATTGTTTTGTCCTTTCCAGTCGCACGTATCGCACTCAGAATTCCAGACAAGCGGTGAAGGACATGGTCGACAGTAGGCTACTCCGTTACTACAATGAAAATAAAAGTGTGGATTGGAGTGAGGGAAGAAAACAGAGTATTTTGGATCACTAGCTGGACACTTCGGTTTCTTGTTGCTCTCTGGACATTTGCCACTTCCAGGGACTGATTCTTCGCTAGTGCTTGAATCTCCGCTGCTCTTGCTATTATCTCCACTATCGCTTATATCACCATCACCATCAACAATACTGATCTTTCCTCCTGCTTTGCAATCTCCACTCTCTGGAAAATCACATGCATTAATCTGTGAATTCCAATGCAATCCATCCATACAACGTTTTTCAACATATTTCCCATTTATGCAGTAGTAAAATGCATTGCATTTATTCGGATGAGCTTTGAAAGTTTCTGAACATGATCCTCCACCTGGAATTGGAATACTGCTAGCTACATATAGTACTGTCACGAGGAATACCAAAACTGCTGTAATTGTCTTCATTATACCTGCAGGAGAAAATAATACAATATGATTCAATCGAATGCTATCTCATATATTTCAGTGACTCAGTTTGAGAGATTAAAGTATGAAATTATGAAATATTTACCTAAAAGGTAAAACTAGTCCAGAAAGCGCTACAGATAAATAACTAATAAAGTTGAGGAGACGAACCTTTTAGAAAAATATTTCATAATTTCATACTTTAATTTTTAATGATACCTCAACGGAACATGTAATGAATCTTATAAAAGTTGATAGAATGAGAGAGTTACAAAAAATATTCTTGTAGCAGTTATGAGCTCTATAATAAATTTGAAGATAGGCTCAATATGGAAATGCATGCTGTTATGCATTACAGCGACTCTTGACGTCCCAACTCCTTTCAAGAAACGTTAAACTGAAAATATATAAAATTATTATTTTACCTGTTATATTTTATGGATACGAAACGTGGACTCTTACTTTAAGGGAGGAAAGGAGGTTACGAGTATTTGAGAATAAGGTTCATACGAAAGTTTTTGGACCAAAGAGAAATGAACAGACAGCTGAATGGAGAAGACCACATAACAGTGAACTGCATGACCTTAATAGGTAGCCAGATATTATAAGAACAGTTAAGTCTCATAGACTGCGATGGGAAGGACATGTGGCCGGAATGGGGAATGAACGAGGTGCATGGAAGCTTCTTTTAGGAAATCTAGAGGGAAAACGTCCAGTAGGTAGATCAAGAATGAGGAGGGAGAATACCATTAACTATGATTTGAGGGAAGTAGATTATATAGGGAATAATTGGAAAACATTAGCTCAGGATAGGGCTGTATGGAGAGTTTATGTCCGCGCGGCGATGAACCTATGGGTTCGATAGTGCCAGAGAGTTAGTTAGTTATTTATAATAAATATAAAGTGATATATCTTAGCCTATATTCAATTCCTATGTATCAAATATTATAACTTCTTTGTAAGCCCATGTTTTCCCTTTACAGAGATTTAGGCGCTCTCCCCCTACAGGGAAGTATTTGAACCATACTAATTTAGTTACACTTTTTTTCGTATAGATGTCATTTTGAGTGGTCCGTGGTTAGCGTTCCGCCTCATACTGACATCTAGGAAACCAAGGTAGTACTAGGACGGGAAATTTCGGTAAATTTTGCTTAGAGGCTTTTCATTCAGGCTTAAGGATTTTTTACGAGCCTGAAAATCTTCAGACTCGGGACCCACGGCTCAAAGTCCCTCCCGGAGGACTTGCTCCTTGGATTTTTCCGTCCTAAAAAATCCATCGACCCCGGCCGGATTTGAACCCGCGACCCTCGGGACCAGAGGCAAGGAGCATAACCACTAGTCCACCGCTACGAGTTTAATTCTTTTCTCGCTTCGGGAATAACTGCAACTCACGCTGACTAGTGGTAGCATATTGTATACCTTCAGAGCTTCAAGTTTTTTTTTTTAACTGCAGACTTTAGAAGTAGATAATTAAAGGGCAAATCTTGGTTGATACCTTGAATAAAACCCCCTTAATGCATCCCTAAGAAACACTGTTTTATTTTTTCTTGACTACTTATGTTATTTTGAACCTTAAGAAACCATTAAATGTGAAAGTAAATTATAATTGATAAAATCTCAGTTCAGGACCCCCAAAACGTTTCTGAACCCTGAAAAATGGCTCCCTAAAAACCCATTAAGCGCAAAGATAAGTCTATATCTGGTAAACCGTTCTTCAGAACTGAAGAACTCTTATGTAATGGGTATTGTCAACACATAAAACATCTAAATTTGTATTGTTCTTTCATTTTTTCATTACATCAACGTTGCAATATATTGTTATGAAGGAAAAAAAAACAATGTTTTGCCCTCCAAAAATAGTAAATCATACAAATATATCTCCAGTGTGGTGGTTGGATACAAAATATTTATTCTCTAATTGAAAAATTCACCATATTTGAATACATGAACAAAATTAATATGGTGAAATATTTTATATTATTAAATAATGTTTGTTCCCAATTTCAACTTTTTAAGCAAATCCCTGATTTTTTACTAAAATATTCATACGATATATTGAATATGATGTTAAATATAAAATTGTTACCTGGTAAGTCAGTCGTCCTCAACTAAGTTATTAAACAGTTCCATAATTTAGTTGAGGACGACTGACTTACCAGGTACCAATTTTATATTTAAGTTTTTATTACATAACCTCAACGAGCTTTAATATGAATTTTTATAGTGTTGATATTGAATATGACTAAATATTATTCCCTGAGAGTAGTTTACAATAATAATAATAATAATAATAATAATAATAATAATAATAATAATAATAATAATAATAATAATAATAATAATAATAATAACTAAAACTGTAACTAATTCGATATCTCAGCCCAAATATTCAATTTATTCAAGGCGACATTTCAATCTCCTTGTGTGAGTTCATTTTAAGACATTTCACATTTCCAGTATTCATTTTATATGGTTGTTTATATTATGTAGATACCGTTATTAAGACAATTTTGTGTGTGTGTTTTTTAACAAACTTAAATTAACAAATTCATAAATTTAGGAACATAGCTGAAGTTATATCGTTGTTTAAAGAAGGAGATCGAGGAGAATGTAAAAATTATAGAGGGATTAGCCTGCTTAATTCAATATATAAAATCTTTGCAAGGGTTATAAATAATAGACTTAAAATAATAGCAGAAGCATTACTAGAAGAAGACAAAGTGGCTTTAGAACAGGGCGATCAACAACAGATAATTTATTCATATTACAGCAAATATTTAAAAAACAAAAGAAGAGAACGTAACCTACAGACGCATGTTGCTTCTGTTGATTTTGAGAAGGCGTTCGGTCGTGTTGATAGAGGTAAGTTATGAAAATTATGGAAGCACATGGCTACCCCTCAAATTTAATTAATGTGATAAAACGTTTATATTATAAATCTCTTATAATAAATATAGGCATATCAAATACCGAAGCTATTTTAATAAATAGAGGTGTAAGACAAGGGTGTAGTTCATCACCTAATCTTTTTAATTTATATATTAATGACATCATCCAAAATTGGAAAGGAAATGTTAATATAGTATACTTATATGGGGCGTTTTAAAATATTAAACGTTTTAATGTATGCTGATGATGTGGATATTATTCAAGAGAATGAAATAATTTTCAATACTCTGCACACCAATTAAATCAGTTATGCCAAGAATATAATTTTAAAATATAAAAAAAGTTGTGACATTTTGGGAAATGAACTTATAAGATCAAAAATAATAATAGGAAACAGACCTCTAGAACAAGTAACAAATTTAATTTTAATTATTTTGGTTGTAATTTTACTATAAACTCAAAACTGAAAGAGACATAAATATGAAACTGTCGAAATTTCACAAATATGCGGAACTATACATAAAACATTAAAGAATAAAACAAGAAGAGATACTAGATTGAAGTTTTATAAAACATTGGTAGTTCCTGCATTACTTTATGGGAGTGAAACTTTGGTAATGACTAAAAAAATTACAAAGTAGGATACAAAGCGTTGTTTCTTAGAAGAACAAATGGCTGCACAAGATTGGATCGGATAAAAAATGAAGATATAAAAACAGAGTTAAACATATATCCATTAAATGCTAGAATAAAAAATATAGAGATAAATTATTTAGATATATAGAAAGAGTGAATGTAACAGTTTACCAAATGCAGCATTTAACTACAAGCCAAGAGGTTCAAGGAATGTAGGAAGGCCATTGAAATGATGGACAGGACAACTGCGAGGCGAAACAGGCAATTTGCCTAGCCCGTGAAGTGAAGTGAAGAAGAAGAAGAAGAAGAAGAAGAAGAAGAAGAAGAAGAAGAAATTCAAAATTCCAATTTTATGATTAAAATATTTTAGCGAGGAATTGATTGGACATGTGGCACGATTGGCGAATCAAAAAGGGGGATCGAAACTACATGTAAGCAAACTAGAGGTAAAACGTGAAGTTGGCAGACCAAGAATTGAGGTAGGAGAATAATATTAAACATGATTTGAGGGAAGTAGATTTTACAGGGGATGATTGGAAAACAAGCTCGGGTTAGGGATGTTTGGAAAGCTTATGTCCCAGCGGCCATGAACCTACGTGTTTCGATAGTGCCAGTGAGTTAGTAAATTTGTCGTCGGCCGCTGTTGTATAGTGGTTACGTTCCTTGCCTCAACTCCCGAGGGTCGCGGGTTCAAACCTGGCCGGGGTCATTGGATTTTTAGGATGGAAGCATTCAAAGAGCAAGTGTCTCGGTATGGACTTTATATCGCGAGTCCCGAGTCTGAAGATTTTCAGGCTCGTAAAAGAAACACAAGCCTTTATATAAAGGTCTTTGTTTAAAATTTAACCGACCTTCATCCAAATATCTTAGTTGCCAACCAGATATCTCATTGAGGCGATGTTCTAATCCCATGTGACTCATAGACATCTGTTGGGAAATAAGCATAACTAAATTACTCGTAGTTTGGCTAACAAATTCCCGATAAGAAGTACCCACGTCACCACGCAGGATGTATGGGGCACATACATTGTATGCATATTTATTTATAATTGTCATATCACAATATGACATCGTGTAAATATTTTCTCTAATTAACATATTTCGCGGTTGAGTGGAAGGGAAAGCCTTATCGACTGAACTTTGTCACTTTAAGAATTATCGTTATTACTTGCTCACTAGCACTATCGAACCCGTAGTTTTATCGACGCACAGACATAAGCTCTCCATACATCCCTATCCTGAGCTAATGTTTTTCAATCATTCCTGTATAATCTAATCATTCAAATCATAGTTAGTTATTTTCTCACCTCATTCTTGATCTACCAACTGGGCGTTTTCCCTCTGGTTTTCCCACAAGAAGCTTCCAGTACATCTATCATTCCCCATTCGTGCCACATTTCCTGTCCATCGCATTCTACGAGACTTAACTGTTCTTATTATATCTGGCTTCCTATAAAGACCCGTAAATCACCATTATGGAGTTGTCTCCACTCGCCTGTCTGTTCATCTCTCTTTGGTCCAAAAATGTTCATAAGAACTTTGTTCTCAAATACTCGTAATCTCTTTTCTTCCCGCAAAGTAAGAGTCCATGTTTTCGCATCCATATAATATAACTGGAAGAATAACAGTTTTATGTATTTTCAGTTTAACGTTTTTTTTGAAAGGAGTTGGGACGTCAAGAGTCTCTGTAATGCATAATAGCATGCATTTCCAGAATTTAGCCTATGCTTAATTTCTTTGTGCATCTCATTCCTATTTGTGATTATTGTTGCTTGGTATTTGAATTCAGCCACTTCTCAAAATATCCTTCATTTGCCATTATCTGTCTATTTCCATTATTGTTATTATTTTTTCTATTATTGCTATTATTATTATTATTATTATTATTATTATTATTATTATTATTGAAGCATCCATATAAATAATATTATATAAGTATAGTAAAGTGATCCCACGACAGGCTCGAGAGGCCCTTGGAGTAGTGCGAGGTTAAGGCTCCCACTTTTTGTGGACAATCGGCACTTGATATCAGCCGGGTTGTCAGCCCTGCGTGATGGCCGCCTTTACCCCCAGAACAAGCGTGTGGTACTCATTTCCGTTAGAGGCTATAGCAAAATTGTTTAACCTTCATTTCTCACTAATCATTCTCACATGAGATTGGTGACAATACAGAGGATTAGAATGGCAATTATTAATGTTCAAATGGCCAAACTTTATCAAACATCGCTCTTCTTAATAAAAGAGTCAAATTGTAATCCCATATTAGTTATATTTCCCCTAAACATACCTCATAGAATTACATTATATTTCCAGGTAAATGGGACAAGTGTAGTAAAATAATATACGTTATAATTCGGATGGTCACGGGGTTAATTCCTGATAGTGTCAGAATGTTTTAAATGACCTAAATATTTTTGTAGCACCATAGTCCTAGAGTCTACTCAGTTTCTGCCTGAAATGAGTGTCGGACGTACAGTATGTTCTAAAAACTAAATGTAGATGCATTGTGAAATGGCACTAATTTTAATCACTATGAATTATAGAGGTTATTTGCATATTTTATAAATATTGTTCATACGAGAAAAATCTCGTCTTTCCTGCATTAAATAAGCTTGCATCAGAGATTTAGTTTCTATAATTTAACAAAAAATATTCCCTAAACCAGTACAGTGGGGCCATAATTTAGATTTGCTGAGGAATTCGCTTTGTTTACGCAGTTCCTGCGTGACGGATTTACCATATTTTAATTCATGTTATATTCTTGTTCAATGATTCCATATTACTTAATACATTTTATATTACAAAATTTTAAACTGAATATTAATAAAATAATTTATTTAACTTACCAGCTATTTTGTTTCTCTCTTGTTGTTGTTAGTTGTAATGATTCTTTGTTCTCTGCGTGAGTCTCTGGGTTCTATATATCTGTATTCCTGTTTTATTCAGACATACATGGCAATGTCATATAATGTCACAAATTAAACTTCAGGATTCTGACAAAACTGTGAAAATATTCTGTTATTCTCGACAGTTTATTGATAACATATGAACACCTGATAATACTATCAAGAGCAATACCACAAGGGATTTCATCCTGTTTACGGAAGTGTACTGTTGAAAGATGTTGAAGTCTCAGGCAGGAACTGTATAAAGTAAACAAATTCCTGAGCAAGTCGACTTTATGCTTCCATTTAGCTATGTTACATAATACATGGTGTCTCTAAAGTAACCATCCATTTAAAAAAGGAAGGCAGTGATTGAAAAATCAATGTTATTGTGACATTTTACACAGATTCAACTGCCTTTGTGTATGACTGCCATTTTTGTCTTTCATTAATGCCAAGAAGATTGAGATTCCTGTGCAAGCATAGCAAGCATATTACGGGTATTATTTTACGGATAACTCACAATAACGAATTTTGTCTTTTAGCTCATTTATGCCAAGAAGATCGAGATAACTAGATTCCCGGGCAACATCGAGTAATCAGCACGGGGAATCTTAAAATAATTACGATATACATTTATAATTATTTTTCATTTTACTTATTCAACTAATCATAAGAAGTACATCAATTGTTATCTTTCTGCTCATTTATGCCAAGAAGATCGGGATGAGTAGATTCCTGGACAACGTCGGGTAAACAGCACGGGGTACTTAAAAATAATTATGATATCATTTTTTCCTTCCACTTATTTAACTAAACATAAAACACAATTGATTTTCATAGTTCAGCTCATTTATGTCAAGAAGATCGGGATAAGTAGATTCCCGGGCAACGCCGGGTAATCAGCAAGGGGTATCTAAAAATATAAATTTATAATTATGTTTCCTTCTACTTATAAAACTAAACATAACAGCATATTAATATTCATTTATTTAGGCATAGCAGTGTACGCCGGGTATTAGCTAGTAAAAATATAATGGTGCAATGCGAGGTCGAGAGATGCGATGAAGTCTATATTAATTATTTTTCCTTTGCTGGTCTTGGCAAATTTTTACAGTACAACTATATTTGAATGTATAGACTATATAGTCAACAGTTGAATGGAACTTACAAGGAAACTGTCAACCATTGCAATTAGAAATCAACCAGTGATTCAAGGTTTTTTGATATGCGAGAGTGCAGACTGACCAGTCGCAGCATCGCAGGGGCAGATGAAACTAAATGGATTAGATGAGTATGGATAAATTTCGTATGAGCATTTTTGCAGGGGAAAAATGGACAAAATCCAAGAAGAACCTCGCCCCTCCGATTCGTCCACAAATATCTTCACATTGAGTGATCGAGAAGCGAATTCATGACAGATGTGTAGGGCAAGTAACTAACCACTTTCATTACAGAGTCCCCATAGAGCCTACAATAATTAAAAGACACGCATAAACTATGATTGTTGGTAGCAGTATACGAATAACAATCAGCCCCAGTTGACTAGGGGTAAAATTCCTTTCCTCCGATCCCGAAAATCGAGATTATAAAGAAGCATCACTGCTATGCAGTAAAAATTCTCTTTAATTTGCTTACTTGTTTTAGTAGTCATGGGACGACAGTGAGACCGAGTTCCCCCTACCTCCCATGATAGAGAATATATATATATATATATATATATATATATATATATATATATAAATGATCACAAATAGGAATGAGATGCACAAAGAAATTAAATATAGGCTCAATTCTGGAAATGCATGCTATTATGCATTGGAGAGACTCTTGATGTCCCAACTCCTTTCAAAAAACGTTAAACTGAAAATATATAAAACTATTATTCTACCAGTTATATTATATGGGTGCGAAACATGGACTCTTACTTTAAGAGAGGAAAGGAGATTAGAAGTATTTGAGAATAAAGTACTTAGGAAAATTTTTGGACCAAAGAGAGATGAACAGACAGGTGAATGGAGAAGACTACATAACAATGAACTACATGGTCTTTATAGGAAGCCAGATATAATAAGAACAGTTAAGTCTCGTAGACTGCGATGGGCAGGACATGTTGCACGTATGGGAAATGAAAGACTTGCATTGAAGCTTCTTGTAGGAAAGCCAGAGGGAAAACGCCCAGTTGGTAGACCAAGAATGAGGTGGGAGAATAACATTAACTATGATTTGAGGGAAGTAGATTATACAGGGAATGATTGGAAAGCATTAGCTCAGGATAGGGATGTATGGAGAGCTTATGTCCGCGCGTCCATGAACCTACGGGTTCGATAGTGCCAGTGAGTAAGTAAGTATATATATATATATATATATATATATATAAAGGAAAAATGCCTGGATGCTTTGATCCTTCCAACCGAATCCCTCTTCCCTGCTGGTACGTCGGGAATATACCGTCCTACTGGCAGCTGCGAACAGGGAATTCGCAAAATCTGAACCTGATTCATTCATTTGCGAAAAAACCGTCCTCTGAACAAGGGTCAGGCTGAATTAAATTTCAGCCCACAAAAAGAACCATGAGCTGCTGCTGCTGCAGCGTAAAATCCCCTTCTGCGAGAAATTATGATGCACGGACCTTCATTGTCGAGTGCATTTAATAAAATAGATCACGAATCAACAGACCTCTAAAAGGTGATTCCGCTGGCTAATTCGCCTCAGAGCCGAAGAAGCTGATCATTTCAAAACTTTTATTTTTCTTTTAATTATTTCTTCCAAATTATTCATTATTATATCTCAATAGTCCACCGCTGTGGTCTCGAGGTAGCGTACTGCCTTGTAACGCAGCAGGCCCGGGTTCGATCCCCGGTCGGGGCAGTTTTTCTGGGTGAGGTTTTTATCGGGGTTTTTCCTCACCTGTAAGACAAATGTCAGGAAAACGTTAAGGCCCAAACGGTACCCGAAATCATATGTCCATCATCATCATCCTTCACCGGTGTGGAAAGCAACGGGAAGCTACCACACCAACAATTCCCTAGTTAAGCTGCAAGCATAGCATGAACATGCTATGATTGCAGTGAAGGACCTGCCTTCGGGCAGAATTACTATGGATGGATGGATGGATATCTCAATAGTCCACCGTTGTGGTCTCGAGGTAGCGTACTGCCTTGTCACGCAGCGGGCCCGGGTTCGGTCCCTGGTCGGGGCAGTTTTTCTGGGTGAGGTTTTTACCGGGGTTTTTCCTCACCTGTAAGACAAATGTCAGGAAAACTTTAAGGCCCAAACGGTTCCCGAAATCGTATGGCCATCATCATCAATATCCTCATCATTATTATCATCATCATCATCATCCTTCACCGGTGTGGAAAGCAACGGGAAGCTACCACACCTACAATTCCCTAGTAAAAGCTGCAAGCATAGCTTGAAAATGCTATGATTGCAGTGAAGGACGTGCCTTCGGGCAGAATTACTATGGATGGATGGATATCTCAATAAATTCCAGCCACTCTGCTAAGGTTTTAGGTGGTTTTCCTTAGCGCTAAGACAAATGTCGGAGTGATCGCCTAGAATCCACTAGTAAATTATAACCTCCTAAAATATTTTTGAGATTGAAAATTTCGCAACAGATCAGCTTAATCTGAAAGGAGCCGTTTCTGGTTTGGCCAGCCGTCCTCCCGACCTTGTCCCTCTGGGGCTTGTTGGCGGCCTTGGTGGCTGCAGTCTTCCTCTTGGCAACTTGGAACAACAATCTATAACATCAATTTTAGAACAACAGCTATGACCAGTTTTTTTAAGGCTTCTTAATGTCCTATCACTGGATCTTTGTCTCCTAATCTGCTGCTAGTTGCGACTGGCGGCAAAAATATCACTCAACCTTCGACGATTAAATATCAATTGGCTGAAGAGGGCATTTAAGATCCTATAACAGCCGGAGTTCAGATCACTATCTGCACGTCAATTCCTCTCGGCTGCCGAGTGGACACACGGGTCAAATTGAGTGTTCGCTTGGCTGGCGGGGCGGAGATCATTTGGCGTTGTTTGGGTAAGTATCGGTGATCCTGCAATTCCAAACACTTGTGTGTGTGTGTGTGTGTGTATGCTTGGATAGCGTAACTCATAGCGCGCTAATGTACCAATTTAGAGGTCCTGGGTTCTAAACCCGGTTCAGGCGCTTTTTTTTCCTTTTCATATCTCATTAGGCGTTCATTGCTAAGTGTCAAAATGTTGTTATAACATCGAAATAGCCTATATACATTTTTTCCCGTAAAGTAGCAAAACGGGAACATTAATTTGACTTGCTAAGAAATTCCTTTAGTTTTCGCTGTTCCCTCGTGTCGAACATTTTCTATGCCAATGAAGAATAAGCAAATTAATATTTTAGATCTGTCTAGTGTACAAATTATTATAAGGTTTCACCAACAACTCTAATAGGGTTGTATTGGAAAGTGTTAATTTAAATAAAACATTGAAACCCCAATAGAAATTTAAATAAAATGTACCTCACACCAAATTATTATTAATAATATATAAACACGAAGTAGTCAATACCCTCCTAACTTCGATTAATTATAATTAATATTATGACAACAACAACAATAATAATAATAATAATAATAATAATAATAATAATAATAATAATAATAATAATAATAATAATAATAATACTATTTCTTTCTGAACGGGCGATAGTTGTTTTTATACTGCACATACGAGTATAATTCGTATTTGCGATTTTCCATTGTTACATGAGGATTTTCTGATTGGTAAAACACCTGTACTATTTTTTTATTTGAACAAGTTCGTGCAACCTGCATTTTACCCTATGGGTATTTCGCGGGATATTTATCCCACAAAAGCTATTTGTTAAATATGGAAAATACGGAAAAAGTGTTTGAATTATTGATTTGCAATTTATTCACTTTAGTCCATTAAAATATAATATTCATTCCACTGTCTTGAATTTTTTATGAACTGGATTAAATGAAAAAAAAAACTTTAATGATATCCAATAATTTAATTACATTTGAACTTGATAGACAATACATATTATTAAACACATGTGCAAAATACTGCAATCAGGTATTAGTTAACAGTTCCAGGGAACGTGTCATTGTTTCTCCATCTTGATTTCTCGCCATGCTTAAAATCGGTCACACATTAAACATTCGTCACAGCCCATGTTATGTATGCCAGGATTCCCATATACTCAATTTAATTCTTTAGGTGAGAAAATAAATAAGATAATGTATATCAAAATTACAAAGACGATGAAAATATTTTAGGCTACCTGCGCGCTATAAGGAATAACACTGGTTGACAAGGTTTTCTTCACAAAAAATCTGATTAATGAATGTAGTACATTGTTTCATGTGGAATTTAGATATGTAGTCAGAATTTTTCCATCAGGCACAGTTTTTTTAGTGACAGCTACTTTTTAAAAAAATGATTTTAGCTGTTCTTTTCTTCCGGACTTCTTTCTGGAAACTCTTGGGGCTGTTTCTGATGAGCACGGTGAGCGTTTTCATTAGCAAATTTCAAACAATGGAAAAGAGGTACCAAGGTAAGTGGAGTTCTAATACGCAGGCTGACTACTGTTGGACCAAGAATAGAGATGTTCCAGAATCAAAATATGCCCAAAAATCACTATCTACCACTTTCTAGGTACGTCAGAATGAGTTAGAGTTAGATTGATTTTATTAAAAATCATAAAAATATAAATGAATATCACAGAATATTCTTGCCTGATAGGAAAAAACTGGAATTATATTTAAATTCAGGATGAAAAATACTTCTAAAATCTCATATTTTTATACTTGTGAAAGAAAAAAAAGTTAATTTTTGTAGACCAGTGTAGTGTGGCTGGAAAGTTTAATTGGTGCTTACCCATTTCTGATTAATATCTTAACAATAAATTTGTAACAAATACGTAACAAATCAATTTGTGACGAATATACTATAAAGTACTAATACGTTTATGACTAATTAGTCATATATGACCAATATATGTGTGACAAATATATATGACCAATTAGTTCGCGAAAAGTAAACCATAAGAAACCATGCAGGTACGAAAATGACTGTGATGAGTTCACCTTTACTCATTACTCACAATATAAAATGTATAACATATTTGTTTTGACATGGCGTTGATACGTATTGTTTTACATACAAATTTCTAGTAGAAAAAATGCACATGTTTCATATTTACAACATTTTTAAAGCTGATGTTTTGCATCACATGCTGACAGTATGTTTTATGTGTGTTGTGTTTTAAATAAGCACGTAGGCAAATCAGTAATTTTCCACATCAACAGATACGTTACAGTGACACAGGGAAGCTATTACATGCTGAACATGCTGTCGGTCCCTGTTATTGTTCCCTGGATCATTATCAAAACATCAAAAAGAACATTGTTACACTACGTCCACCAATGTGGTCTAGGGTGACTCCGTTGCCACATACGCAGTGAGCAAGGTTCGAACACCGGTTGCGACTAGTTTTGTGCTGGCTGTAGCATTATTACCGCATATACTAATTAATTATTGCACTGTTAGCCAATAGCATAGAATCCATATATATATTAAAGTATTGAATTAACAATCAGAATGTATTTATATTATATTATGAAGGAAAATTGCATACTGGACACTCTAATATATAATAATAATTACATGTGGATATTCAAGTTGAAACAGGCAGGGGCGTTGAGTTTGGGTAATATTACTCACCATCCCCCAGTCTAATACAGGGGCGTCGAGTCAAGATAAGATTACTCTCCATCCCCTAGTTGAATACAGTAAGATAACATGGCTGGTAAATTCCAGTCTTCATACGTAACTTTAGAAGAGATATGTCCTTATTTGGAAATGAGGGTGATACATTCCAACTCAGCGTCCATGCCACGCCCGCTTATCAGAGGGTTTATAACGGCTGATGCCCTTGGCATCAGGGCTTATTCTTCATGGTTCCGACCTCGTCTCTATGACAGTTAGAGACATAATATTGTAACTTTTTAATCATCGTCTTTAATAAATATATTAAATCAAGTTCTGCATTCACTGAAGTTCTTGGACTCACAACGAATCCTACCTTCAATTTGTCTGATCTACCCGAGGGCCAGATCACGACAGTTTATAACATGAGATTTTCCTCACCTCTAAGACAGATGTCAGGACATTTTAAAATCAAAATAATCTTTGAACCTATTAATAATAAATAGTTTAGCTTATTTTAGTACAAGACAGATTTTAATAAAGAAATGGTAATATAATGGTACTGTACAATTACTATATGTAGACTTCAAAATGCATTTAAATCAGTTAAGAGGAAAAATTATATGGTATTCTGTTATCCTGCTAGAGTTCGGAATCCCTAAAAATATGGTTAGACTTACACGAATGAGTCTAAATGGCACAAAGAGTAGGGTGCATGTAAGTAAACAGTTTCGGATACTTCTGAAATGAACAATGGGTTAAAGAAAGGAGATTCACTATCTCCTCTACTATTCTTTTTTTTAACCCTTAAATTAAAAAATGTATCTTATTGGATACATTGATTTAATTTATTTAATATCTTTTTAAATCAATAGAAAGACAAACGAGTAAAAATTACTTAAATTTATGTCAAATTACGCAATAATTTATAATAATAATAACAACACAGTTTAACATGAATTTATTTTCCGTGCGGTCCGGAACATTTATATAACTGTCACGAGAAAATGTTATATTGACAATTTAGGGTTAACTACAGCATGCCATCAAATCTTAAGATCACGAAGAAGGCATAAACTCAATGGTATTAATAAGCTGTTAGTTTATGCTAATGATATAGTACTATTGAGTGATAACGAGGAGATACAAGGACCAACACTCACACTCTATTGAAAAACATTAAGAAATTGGGAATGGAAGTAAACAACAATAAAACTAAATATGGTCACAAACAGAAATGCTTTGTAAAATGGAAAAGGGCAGCTAATGACGGATGAGGGAAATTTTGAAGAAGTGCCGAATTCAAATGCCTAGAAACAATAATCACAGGTAGGAATGAGATGCACAAACAATTAAACATATGATCAATTCTGAAATGCATGCTATTATGCATTACATGAACTTTTGTCGTCCAAACTGTTTAAAAAAAAACGTTAAACTGAAAATGTAATAAAACTGCCATTCTACCAGTTATATTATATGGATGTGAAACCTAAACTCTTACTTTAAGGGAAGAGAAAACATTGCGAGTATTTGAGAATAAAGTTCTTAGGAAAATGCTTGGATCAAAAAGATATTAACAGACAGGTGAATGGAGACGGCTACTTAACAGTGAGCTACATAGTCTTCATAGGAAACCACATACTATAGTAACAACAGTTAAGTCTCATAGACTGCGATGGGCAGGACATGTGGCACGAATGGGGAATGGAAGAGGTGCATGGAAGCGTGTTACAGCAAAACCAGAAGGAAAACGTCCAGTTGGTAGACCAAGAATGAGGTGGGGAAATAATATTAACCATAACCATGATTTGAGGGAAGTAGATTACACAGGGGATGGCTGGAAAACATTAACTCAGGACAGATATGTATAGAGAGCTTAAGTCCGCGCGGCCATGAACCTGCAGGTTCGATAGTGCCAGTGAGTTAGTTAGTTAGCCTGATGGAGTTAAGACCATGTGGCCTTCTCTTCCCTCACCCAGACCAAATATACGTTACATTATATTCAGTAATTACAATTAACTCTAATATTGAGTTGCCAGTCTCCCATCGGACGCCTCCCCAGGTGGCGGATAGGGGAATGCTCACCAGATATGGCGGGTACTGGGGAAATAAAATACCCAGGGCGGACCAAAACTAGCGCTGCTGCCTTGCAGTAAGATACTGGACTATCAACGGCTAGAGAAAGAAAATCTTGAACAAACATCACCCATCCCCCAGGTTGGGGGTTGATGCATCAGGCCAGCTCCTCGTTCATCATAAAAAGATAAAAATGCTAAAAAACCAAACATCATGCCTCGGAAAAAACAAACAAATTCCTACCAGGGAAATGAAAAGAATTTTAAGTACAGAAATGGATGTTTTAAGAAGATCAGCTGGAAAATCTAGAATGCGTAGAATACGAAATAAAGAAATAAGGGAAATTATTGGTGTACAAGAGGAGCCGGACATCATAGACATTATAGAAAAGAAAATATTGTAGTGGTATGGTCATGTCAAAAGAATGCCAGAGCAAAGATTGCCAAAATTGTTATGGAATGGATCCCAATGAAAAGGAGGAAGACCGAAGAAAACTTGGATAGAAGGGGTACAAGCAGCTATGAATATCAGAGGAATGGAGGAAGATCAATGGATGGACAGAGAGGAATGGCGTTTGGTTCCCGGAAGACGGCGGCAGCTGCCATGAATACCGGATGATGATGATGATTAAATACTAAATGAAAATTTGACCAAAAAAGTGATATCCATTAGAGAAATATCGATAACTTAATAATGTTAATTATTATTTATATATAATTATAATGTTAATTATAATAATGTTTAATTTATTCGGTAGAATTAAGACCATAGGCCTTCATTTCACTAAGCCGGCAATAATATATAAAAATTACAGGTTTAAATTGAATTGCTAAAAGCCACCTTCCCCATTTTTTTTTTTGGTTAAAATGATTTAACTATAGAATCAATATCCTTGCATACAGATACACATCCTGCTCTTAAATGACCTTCCTCAAACTTTCAAACAAAGCCACAGTTGAGCAGTTCATTTATAGTTTTATGTTAAAGTGTCCTTAGTAGAGAGTACAGGATCTTCTTACAGTGACCTTATCAATATGCTCATATGGAGGAAGGGTTTTTCAGCAATGAGCAATTAAATTATATGTAGACCTACACATTATAAAGTAAAGGTAAAACGACCGCACTATATATCTTAGGAGGCCCGTAGAGTAGTAGGAGGTTAAAGTTACAACTTCTCTAGATAATCGGAACTTGATGCCAGCCGGCTTGTCGTCGCTGCGTGACAGCCGTCTTTACTCCAAACCAAGCGTCTGCTATCCGCTAGAGGATGACTTTTTCGGACTTAAGGTTTTTTCATTAGCCTGAAAATCTTCAGACCCACGGCTTAAAATCCCTCCCGGAGGACTTGTTTTTTGGATTTTACTATCCTAAAAGAACAATCGAACCTGGTCGGGTTTGAACCCGCCCCTGAGGACTTGTGGTAAGGAAATTAACCATTAGATCACCCTCGATTATATATATATATATATATATATATATATATATATATGTAGTAATTCTGCCCGAGGACAGGTCTTTCACTGCAACCATAGCATTTTCATGCTATGCTTTGCTGCATTACTAGGGAATTATAGGTGTGGTAGCTTCCCGTTGCTTTCCACACCAGTGAAGGATGATGATGATGATGATAATGATAAGGATGATGATGGCCGGATGGTTTTCGGGGACCGTTGGGCCCTAAGCCTCCTGACATTTATCTTACAGGTGAGGAAAAACCTCGGAAAAAAGAACTCACACAGGAACCTGTCCCGACCGGAAATCGAACCCAGGCCTGCTGTGTGACAAGGCAGCACGCTACCTCGAGAGCACAGCGGTGGACAGATATATAAAAAATTCTTCTCTACGTGTGTTTGTCACTGAACTCCTCCTAAACAACTAGAGCATTTTTTATGAAATGTTGTGTGTATGTCTCATTGGGTCCCTCGACGGTTAGATTCACAATTGGACCCTCTAAAATCATTAGGTGTAGGAGATCACCTAAAGTGAAACCTGAAAAATCCTTTAACAGTCACATTTTTCGTTGTTTTACAACGAAGCTCAGTATATTCTATTAAAATAACCCGAGATAGGTATTGTCCAAAAATGAGCGAAATCCGAAATTAGAAGTGGATATTTACTTGAAATTCGAAATTAAAAACTGCCTAAACGACTGGACCGATTTTGATTCAATTTTGTGTGTGTGCTTGAGTGGTCCCTGTATGGTTTAGATTCTCAATTGGACTCGGTAGGTGGTGCTGCGATTGGGTTTTAGGATTTTTTAAAAATGTCGGATGTGTAATCATATGCATTATCGACATATTCCGTGCGAAAACTATTTAACGTAATCATGCATGCTTCTTGAGCCACAACAGATGGCTGTGAGAAGTTTTGTTGCGAACTTATGTAATAATATCTAATTAGTTTTAATTACTGCATTTTATGGTAAAAAAGTTACTTATAATTTTACCGTCCGGCCATGACACGAAAATTGAGCGTACGGGCAGGACAATATCTGCCGGGTACGCAAGTGTATATATCCATCCATAGTAATTCTGCCCGAAGGCAGGTCCTTCACTGCAATCATAGCATTTTCATGCTATGCTTGCAGCTTTACTAGGGAATTGTGTAGGTGTGGTAGCTTCCCGTTGCTTTCCACACCGATGAAGGATGATGATGATAATGATAATGACGATGGTCATATGATTTCGGGGACCGTTTGGGCCTTAAAGTTTTCCTGACATTTTTCTTACAGGTGAGGAAAAACCCCGATAAAAACCTCACCCAGAAAAACTGCCCCGACCGGGGATCGAACCCGGGCCCACTGCGTGAGAAGGCAGCACGCTACCTCGAGACCACAGCGGTGGACAGTGTATATATGTATGCATTATATGATCAAGAAAGTTTTCTTGGGTTTTCCGCGTCATGGATTTAAGGTCGATCTCTGGCCACTGATTCCGACGTTTCGGCATAATCCCACATGTTATTATCAAGGAATGATAGTTTCGAGTCTGACTGACTGATTGTCGACGGTGACTTGCACCGTCCAGTGTGCTGCATACTGTTTCCCACTGGGATAAACTTGGCAGCAAATTCCTTTATGGCTATCAAGTAGTGGTTGTGGATTATGTAACCTCAGCCTTTGGTGACATTGTATTTTACCTAACAGGTCTATACCAGAATAATAGTGCAAACCTCTATACTTGTAAGAAGGCATCACTGACTACGCCGCCGGCAAGCAGAGAGTCCGAAAGCCGGACAGCGTAGTGTGACCCACACTTCTCAAAGCAAGTGATCTCGCACTATTATGTGGATGGTCTCTCCTTTTCAGGTTAACCTGTGAAACACAGGTTTACCAGTCGGCTCATGAAGATGAAACGCTCCATGGGATTAGACAATTCAGCCAATAATGGCTGAACATCCCGGAGAATTTCTTCTCCACGAGTACTTAGGCTACCTGTTAGCAATTGCTGGCCCTTAACTTTAGCAGTGCTATTCTCTTGTGTTGTTCTGGAAGCAGTACCAGTCTGTAAGGCTTGAGTAAAGGATACTCTTGGATCAACCTTCACAGAAGTGAAGGTCTTTCTTTGAGTTGCAGTTGGATTTGGAACAGGATCACTTGAAGATGGTTTCACTTTAGGATTTGGGATAGGTTTGGCTACCTTACTATAAGCTTCAAGGGCCGCCTTGAAAGCAGGGCAGCCTCTGAAGGACGCCGGGTGACCGGACTCCTTGCAATTAGCACATTTAAGCAGGGTTGTATCTCTCCGCGCTTCGGCCTTTAGGGTACAGTCCTTGTGCCCGTGGGGCCCAGCGCAGATAACACAGCGAGGAGCCCGATTACAAGCAGGGAAAGTATGATTGAAGGACTGGCACCGGTAACACTGCTTAAGTCCAGCCCTTGGTCTGTATGGCTCTATGGCTACAACAGTGTATAAGAGACGCTTTAGATCATAAATTTCTAACGCTTTACTATTGCGTTCTAGTTCCAAAATGTAGATAGGAAGGGGTATGGCCAAATCATTTTCGGTTTTTTTAATCTGTTTAACATCTTTAACAGGGAAACCCAACGCGAGGATTTCCTCTTTAATTTCGTCTGGGTCTACTGTTGCAGGCAGTCTCTTTATCACCACCTTCAAAGGAAGTTCCCTCTTCAGTAGATAAGTATAGTATTCCCTATTTAGGGAATTAAAATACTCCTTTAACTTGTAGAAATCTTCCAATGAACGTGCATAGTAACGTATTCCTTCAGGAATACTGACACACTTTAGTTGGTCGCAATTAGTGATTTCAACTCTTTATTAATTCGGAACAAATTCCCGTGACCAATAAGAGTTATTGGTGGGGGTCTTTGCTCCGATTGGACAGCATTACCTGAAGGAGTAGCTGTAGGTGTAGCCATAGCCGGACCAGTAACTTGAGGAGGGACCATCTCTGAGGATGTTCCTGCAGTGGAATTTTGAATGTCAGCTAATACTGAAAATTTATTGTTGGTAGGCACTGCAGGAACCTCAACTCGTGATTCCTGCGACTCTGTGGATCGATTATCTGTATGTACAGGTTCATATACATTAGTGTGTTTGCCCAGTAGTATGGGTTCTTTTGGTTTGGAAGAATCAACTTTAGTTTTCTTTACGACTAATGTCGGTACTTTTCCTTTTTTCTTTCTATTTTTCCGTTTAGGAGGTTTTCCACCAGCAGTTGACTGTTCGTCAGTGAGCATTTGCTCCTCAGTGGTCATCTGCTCACCGACATCCATATCTCTGCTAGTTGAAGGAATTTCTTCTTCTATATTGCTATATGCTTTACAATTTGAGGAGGAATGGAAGAGCGCAGTAGTGCGAATCTCTAACAGATCTCTTTCAATTCGTTTAGCATAGCTTCAAACAGTCGTTGACCTGGTTCATTATCATTTATCAATTTATTTAATCGATCCAAAGCAGCTGTCGTGAAATCACGAGCTTCATCAGACCTCTCAAAATCCTGGAAAATACCCATAAAATTTATGAGTATCAAGAAGGTTCCACTAAGAGTGGACAGCAATTCTTTTAATTCGGGCTTTTTGTCATATCCATACTGTTGGACATATGCTTCAAATTTGTTCGCGGAATCTTCCCAGAGTATGAGAGGTCCGATATCCTCACTTTCTGGATCCATAGACCCGTAAGACGTTGGCATAGTAGCCATTGTGCTTGGTTAATACCAAGTCTTAGTTCTGGTCACTATACACAAAAGCACTAAACACTTGTCACCAAAGAATATGATTACACTGCACAATAATAATTATTGTAACCACTCCACTTACCTTGATAGCACAACGCACGAAATTAGATGCAAAAACAACACAAAAGATCACGAGGATCAGCCCGTGTAGGGCCACGCCCTAGCAAGGAATTTGCTGACCAGCTGTAGTTGCGCGGATTTGATTGGCTGAGACGAAAACTGGAAAAATTGATGCAGCCAAACACAGCACACGAAGGACTACAAGTCAAAACGTCAACAAATCAATAATTGTCGCTTGGAGTAGTAGTCTAGGATGCCGTGATGAACAGCAGTAGACGTTCAGTAAAGGCAGGATCAACAGCGGCTTGATGTATCATAACCCAATGTTCCATGATGAATGTTTCGAGTCATAGGTTTTGGTCTTATATAATCAAACTCGTTGAGTTTTCACTGTGGTCCGTTTGAGAAGCCGTACACCTGTATTAGATACAAACGCAGGAGTGAAAACTCAACGTATTTGATTATATAAGACCTAAACCTGTGACTCGAACCTATCATCCCTTGATAACGGCATGTGGGAACATGCCGGAACGTTGGAATCAATGTCCACAGGTCGACCTGAATCCATGACGAGGAAAACTCAAGAAAGTTTTCTTAATCATACTTATATCCACGAAAATCAACAATATAACATATATATATATATATATATATATATATATATACCTATTAAGAAAATAGATGTTTTCGTGTTATATATGCCCGATGACAACTTAAGATATGACGTCACGCCACTGTCAGTAGTAAGAGTCCCTCAGTATCACGAGTTATTTACGACTCATAATTAGTTAATATGTCGTTAGCTAAGTAAACTTGATATGACGTAATGACGTAACGACGTAACACAGTGATAAAGTGTTTAGTTCGCCTTCACGTCCAGAATCGACTAATAACCATCGAATTTACGTCAAACATCTGAAGTGGAAGTGAACATGCGGCTTCCAAAAGCAGTAATGTCTGTAAATCACACATCCTCTTTCGTGCCGAGGATAATGTGCAGTCTGCAGTATAATTACCATATAAAAGGAACAACACAAATTGCATATTGTAATTATGCGTAACAGCATGATACATTACAGACGGCGAAATGGGATTACGTCTACTTGAGTATCTCCCAATGTGTCTGTAGAAGCGCTTGTAATGTCCTCGTATAAACCAATTTGTGAAATCAAATATTACAATTTGCGGCATTTACGTGGAATTGTATACATTTAATTGCAAACTAGCGGGACCCACGACGTTGCTCGCGTGGGCAAATATTTTAAACAATTTACGTGTAAACAGTTGATTAAAATTTACACAAATAAACATTAATATTATGTTTTTGGGAAAGTTTTTATAATTAAATCTTTACTTTTAATCTAATTTTAAGAGACAAAAATGGTTATTGTGAGTTATTTGTAAAATATGTAGTAGTGGTAGTAGTAGGACTTTATTAGACAAAAAGTAAGATATTTACAATATTATTTACAAATATGGGTCGCACGGGCAGTAAGCCGTACGTGCTGTTGACAGTCCGTTACAATAAAGTGGTAATTCGTACTAGTGTAAAGAAAAGTAAACAACAAAAAAGCAATAACATTACAATTACATAAAGAAAACACAATAATAATATTACAATTAAATAATAACACAATAGCATTATACACTAAAAAACATTAACATTACAATTACATAAAGAAAACACAATAACATTACAATTAAATAATAACACAATAGCATTGTACACTATAAAAAATATAATTGTAAAAGATAGACATATGCTGTCACGGACATTTTTATAGATTTCTTTTAGATATTCAATTTTATGTAGGCGTACATTAATTTGGTGTATTTGTTATTGTTTATACAACTTAAGCGATTTAAGCGACAAAAAAACAAAAAAGCTACTTTTTATACTATCTCAGGAACAACGTTCTTCGTTTGCCTAGAGTTGGGGGTAGGATTTGTCATTTGTCATTGTCTTCTGGATATGGATGGCATTATACCAATGTCATTGATCCCGTAAAGCAGCCCCAGTGCGAAAGAGAGGCTAAGTATCTCTTGCTTCTTTCTAAAATTCTGTCTCAGGTTTTTCCTTTTAGACTACCATCCATCCATAGTAATTCTGCCCGAGGGCGGGTCTTTCACTGCAATCATAGCATTTTCAATGCTATGCTTTGCAGCTTTATTAGGGAATTATAGATGTGGTAGCTTCCCGTTGCTTTCCACACCGGTGGAAGGTGATGATGATGGCCCGATGATTTTCGGAGAGCGTTGGGCCCTAAGCTTCCTGACATTTATCTTACAGGTGAGAAAAAAATCCGAAAAAAACTTCTCCCAGGAACTGTCCCGACAAGGAATCGAACACGGGCCCGCTGCGTGACAAGGCATCACGCTACCTCGAGACCACAGCGGTGGACGTTCAGACAACAGTGCACATATATACTTTTTTTTCAGCTCCGGTCCTATGGTACGTACGGAAATATGTTTTATACGTTAATTATCATAAGTAATGCCACGAGTGATTTCCAAATTATTGATAAATTCACGACTCACGAAGTGAGGAGTGATTTCATCTAGAAAATTTGGAAATCAAGAGTGGCATTTAGTTACGAATAATTAACGAATAAAATTAAGCTGTTTACTCATAAATCATTGTTTAACTTAGTTATTTTAAAATATTGATATATTTAATGTAAACGGCGATTTTTGAAAACAAATCAGAAATGTGAGGTTATGTTCATTCACTGCTGCTTGATCATATTATGTATTGCCAAATAAGATCGCAATATTGTAAGAGTGCACCCAAGTGGAGAAACACATCAAACTATATATCATAATCAACATTACGAGTTATTCATTTATTTTTTTAGTAAGCAACTCAGTAAAATCAAGGAATCTTTTCATTATTTGCTATATTCAATGTATTTGTTGGAGAAAAATAATGCTTTGACCTGTTCAGAACATTAAAAAGGAGGAGCTTTCTTTATTATAAAGCAGGCTCTGATAAAGAGAAATCGATAAAGAGCGAGATAAAACACGACTGTCATTCGTTGTAAAACAACATTCATTGAAACGTGATTGGTCATTGACTAGCATTTGTGGCATGAGTTAAATAGTCCCATAATAATTCTCCAAATGATAGTAAATACCATATTCATTTCGGTCAAGTAGGTTTTGAGTCTATAAAGAATAGACTCACAGACGTTCATTATTATATATAAAGATATGTATGGATATATGCCCACCGCTGTGGTCTCGAGGTAGCGTGCTGCCTTGTCACGCAGCGGGCCCGGGTTCGATCTCCGGTTGGGTCAATTTTTCTGGGTGAGGTTTTCATCGGGGTTTTTCCTCACCTGTAAGACAAATGTCAGGAAAACTTTAAGGTCCAAACAGTCCCCGAAATCATATGCCATCATCATCATCACCCTTATCATCATCATCATCCTTCACCGGTGTGAAAAGTAACGGGAAGCTACCATACCTACAATTTTCTAGTAAAGCTGTAAGCATAGCAGGAAAATGTTATTTTTGCAGTGAAGGACCTGCCTTCGGGCAGAATTACTATGGGTGGATTGATATCCCATATGTCCCACGTGGGGACACGCGTGATCCTAACAGGGATTTCTTAAGAGGGTAGAAGTACCTTCGAACACTCTAGATTAGATTTTTTCTTTCTTTTAAAAAAAAATTTATCCTCGGTTATTATAATTCTAATAAATACAGTAATGCTGAAATTAATAGCCGCAGAATATGAAGTTACAAGTAATTAATTTTAAATTATACTTTAACCAAAAATATTTACTATAATAATTAGATTAATACATTCATATAATTAAAATCACTATAAGCTGTTTTAAGCTGTGTCAACTTTATTTTTACACGCTTTATACATTAGCTTGACCTGTATCTATCTATCTATATATCTATCTATGTAACGGAATCTTTCAACACGATTTTTACCCACTTAAAATCATTGGATCGACTTGAAACTTTGTATACTTGTAGAAGACCCGTGACAATACAATAATTTCATATTTATTTTCTGAAATCCTGGCCATAATCATCAGAAAATCAAAAAATGTGTTTTTGTATCAATGTAACGGAATCTTTCAACGCGATTTTCACCCACTTAGAAACATTGGATCGACTTGAAACTTTGTAAACTTGTAGAGAACCCGTGACAATACAATAATTTCATATTTATTTTCTAAAATCCTGGCCATAATTATCAGAAAATCAAAAAAAGTGTTTTTGTATCAATGTAACGGAATCTTTCAACGCGATTTTCACCCACTTAGAAACATTGGATCGACTTGAAACTTGGTATACGTGTAGAGGACCTGTGACAATACAATAATTTCATCATATTTTGTTTCTAAACCCCTGGCCAGAATCATCCGAAAATCAAAAAAATGAAAACTGGTATAATAGGTTGCGGGCTTGTCGACTTTTTAGTCAATCGTTGTAAGAGCTCAGTTGGTAGAGCAGTGAACTCTTAGTGGTATATAATTTCAGTAATCCATACGTCGCTGGTTCAAATCCGGCTGGGAGGGTTTTTTTTTTATAGAAGAGTATTACTTTTAGCTCATACTACAATAGTATCGAATTTAAAGATATTTACATTTTTATCTTATTCTGTAAAATATTAAAACTAAAAAATAAAAAAATAAATAATAGTTTTAAAAAACTAAAAGAACACGCTCTATTAGAAAACTAAAAAATGAAAAATAATTTTAATTTCCAATACGCTTGGGATAAAATTAAAGTGGTCAACAAAAAAATCATCTCCAACACATCTAGAATAAAACTAGAGTTATCAACAAAAAGAAAATAATTTTACCATCAAAAGCGTGGGGTGTTTTTTATGTATTTTACATTTTCTTCTTAGAGAGCTTACTTTTACCAATATCTGTTTATCAAATATATTAATTGATATAGAGCACCCCACACTTTTGGTGGTAAAATTATTTTCTTTTTGTTGATAACTCTAGTTTTATTCTAGATGTGTTGGAGATGATTTTTTGTTGACCACTTTAATTTTATCCCAAGCGTATTGGAAATTAAAATTATTTTTCATTTCTTTAGTTTTCTAATAGAGCGTGTTCTTTTAGCTTTTTAAAACTATTATTTTTACAGTTACAGGTAATATATAGATGGCGTTGGATACGTAATTCTGGCTTCGCGGTTCCTAGAAGAGTGTTTTGCTATGAGAATCAAAACACGCTCTCAGTTCGATAAGAAAATCAATACGGAAGAGAGCTTTGTTTATTACCGGTATCTTAGCCATATTTATTTCTATAGTACTAACGGTCTCGTTAGTCTAGTGATTATGTCGCAGGTTCAAACGCGGCCGGGGTCGATGGATTTTTAGGATGGAAAAATCCAATGGGCAAGTCTTTCAGAAGGGACCTTAAGTCGTTAGTTCTGAATCTGACGATTTTCGGACTAGTAAAAAACATCAAGCTAAATTAATTCATCTGAATAAAATTGAAATGCTTTCCCCAGGCTATTCTATGTCACCGTACCACCTGTGAATATTCGTTCGGAGAAAAGTGACTGCCAGCGTCATGTTAGTCATTGTGATAACATACGTTCCCGCTAGACCAAATTCCCAACATGTTTACTCACATATCAGAGAATTCTATTCCAGGAGTCCACCTACATTAGTGGTTAAGTTAAGGTCAGAAAATGGGCAGGTTAGTGTTAATTGGGTAAGTTAGGGTGAGGAAATGGAGGAGTAAACCAGATTAGTTTAGCGTTTACTTGTTTGTTAGCGGGTTTTTGTGATACGTTGGCTACACTGTCTGAGCAATGAATAATACAGCCATTCTTGTACATTTGCCTATAATTACGTAAGGACTTTTTTAGACTAAAAGTAAGATACATACAATGTTATTTACAAATATGGGTCGCACGGGCAGTAAGCCGTGCGTGCTGTTGACAGTCCGTTGCAATAAAATACTATTTGGTAGCAATATACTTAAAACAAAAAAAAAACACAATGATATTACAATTACATAACAATACAATTACATTATTCATTAACTTGGTTATGTATAATTATTAAGCAGTAATGGTATTACAATTTGTTAACATATGTATTTATCCAAGAATGAGTGTTGTTCTTATTTTCCGCGTTTTGTCCAGAAATTTACCCAAGTTTATCCAAAATTCTGGGCTTACCAAAAACTCGTAGCATGCCAATCTTTCACGATTTGAATTTAGAAATCTTTCCGGTAATAACTGACGCCTCCAATATTCCAAATCGTTACATTTTCCTAATATATGTATCTCGTCTTCAAAGCTCCCGCACATTGGACATATTCAAAATAGTGATCGTCGCTAATTTTTAAAAATTTCCATGCCCCTAACCTGAACCAAGCAAGCCCTGATCTCTCTTTGAATCATAGATTGAGTATATAAGATTATTTTCCCCAAACTTGTTTTAGGCCTCTTTGTAAAAACAATTAGCGTTTTCCCGCACATTCGACCAGAATATTTTGTTGGTTTATATCTAAGTACCTCCTTCTTATTTTTCTCCACGCATTCTATTAATTATCATCAACATCATAGTCTACTTACGAATTTAGATCATATGTTGACCAATTTTGTCCTCATTAGAAACACCATCCAAAAATCTTTTGAGTGGTCATCCTGTACTTCTTCTTCTTCTTCTTCCTGCAGGTTAATAGCTTAACATCTGCTTGGGTATCCTGTAATCCTCTATTCGATGAGCATGTTGCACTCATCTTGACTTATAATGAGAAATTTTGTTTTCTAATGCTGATGGTGTTGTACTATTAGCCGATAGCGAGGAGATGCTAAAGGGCAACACGCACACGGTATTGAGTAACACTAATAAATTAGGACTAGAAGTGAACACGAATAAAACTAAATATATCACACGTAGAAATACATTATACTCGTATTATGGAAATGGACAGCTAATGACAAATGAGGGATATTTTGAGGAAGTGACTGAATTTAAATACTTAGGAACAATAATCACAAATAGGAATGAGATGCACAAAGAAATTAAACATAGGCTCAATTCTGGAAATGCGTGCTATTATGCATTGCAGAGACTCTTGATGTCCCAACTCCTTTCAAAAAAATTTTAAACTGAAAATATATAAAACTATTATTCTATCAGTTATATTATAAGGGTGCGAAACATGGACTCTTACTTTAAGGAAGGAAAGGAGATTACAAGTATTTGAGAATAAAGTACTTAGGAAAAATTTTGGACCAAAGGGAGATGAACAGACAGGTGAATGGAGAAGACTACATAACAATAAACTACATGGTCTTTATAGAAAGCCAGATATAATAAGAACAGTTAAGTCTCGTAGACTGCGATGGGCAGGCCATGTTGCACGTATGGGAAGTGAAAAACTTGCATGGAAGCTTCTTGTAGGAAAGCCAGAGGGAAAACGCCCAGTTGGTAGACCAAGAATGAGATGGGAGAATAACATTAACTATGATTTGAGGGAAGTGGATTATACACGGAATGATTGGAAAGCATTAGCTCAGGATAGGGATATAAGGAGAGCTTATGTCCGCGCGGCCATGAACCTACGGGTTCGATAGTGCCAGTGAGTAAGTAAGTAAGTAATGGTTCCATGTGTAATTTTTCTAAGATATATTTTTTTATCTGGTAGTTCTTGAAGGAATTAAGCGCTTACTTTGACATCGCAGGGAATGGAAACAACACAGCTGGTATTTGAACGAATGTTATTGCTGTGAGGGTGAAGTAAACAGATAACATTGTGTTGCAGTACCGGCGCACTTGGTGTGGGCTGTGAACGGGAAGGATGCAGATCTGCCTTGCAACGTTACACCACCCAATCCCGATGACAAAATCAACATGGTGTTTTGGTTCAAAGACTCGACAGGCATTCCACTGTATAGGTAATCAACATTTTCATTACATTCAAATTTACAATAAAATATATATTATTATTTTTAAAAGAAAATCGTTCTTGGATACAGGTTGGAAGTAGCTAATATAAGTATGCAGATTTTAAGTGTGTATTCCTTGAATGGAATACAAAAAAGTTTCAGCAACATTTTGGTATCAAATATTTTTCTTTCAATACAATGTTTCTCTCTAAACTTTACATGCCGCCGAACTTGATACATATTTGGCGTACAAGTCTAATATTCAGTGAGGTAATTATAGGCGAAAAATAGGAATGTGTTGTTCCATTGCAGTTTTTAAATTAAATTTATAATTTTATGCAAATTAAGTGAAAACGTCTGACATTTTGGAATAAAAAAACAGGAGAGATTACAACGGTGAACACTGTAGATACAGTCCATTGCTCAGAGAAAGCAACCACGAAGAATGTATTTCGCGTCATATTACGTCATGAGGGATTGCACTATCAGAGCCTTTCAGTCTCTCAGCTGGCGTACTAGTTCCAAGACTGATGGAAAATCAACAGAATAATCCAGAAATAAACCACACTGGTATGTGACACATATGACTCTTCATTTACGTGTGGATGTGTATGGTTGGATTTCGTCTCTCGTAACTTGTCTCGCATTTTCATTCACTTCATGCCCAGAGTGTAAGTGGTGGTCCATTCCAGATCAGCTGTTTATGTCTCGTCGCGAGAATTGCACGAATCTTACGTGCACTGTTGTAATTTTCAGAATGTTTGGTCCAAATTATTTCATAACCGGGCTTAATCACAACATGCAAGAAAGAAGATGCGTTTATTTTATTGTAAATTAACACCATCTTGTATTAGCTCACACATATCATTTCCACCCTGTACCATTTTTATCCAACACCACCGAGTTGTCCAACAGCTTCTCTCCTGAAATTAGCGGCATTTTAAGATACATCTATGGTTGGTGTACCTGGAAGGGGGAATTAAGTTTCCTCAATGATGTAATGAATAATAAATAAGGCTAACATCTGTATGTAATTACAAAATATGTTTTTTTACGTAATAAAAATAGCTATTTACGACCTACATAATGCCACTAGCTGGCTGTGGTGTAGTTTTCACTTGTTTTGGCGTAAATGAATCAAAAAGATGGTATCGAAAACTCCATAGTATACATAAACTTTTCCTGACATTTCACTAACAAATTGCTTGTAATAATTAATCTTGTTTTAAAGTTTACCTATCACACAATTATTTTACATCTCTGACGAGTCCACTTGCCACAGTTTGTTCTATTTTAAAAATCACTGTATCGCTGTCACAACACAACTGTCTGCTCCCGTCCTAGAAGTAGCTTACATAGGCCGGAGACGGAAATTTCTCGGCTCCCGATCAAGATATTTCCAGTATAGAAATGTATGGTATCGATCTTTCCCGGCTGGGGAAGTAGAGGCTTAGAGAAATATGTGGAACCGAGGTCTAGACGCATAGTGAGCTATGCGGGTCTTTCAACTCGCGAGTCAATGACTCACGAATCTCTTTCTATCATTGCGAGACCGCTATTCACCGTTAATACGATGCGTCACAATACAGACTACAGATTCTCAAAACATGGAGTTACATTTGGACTAAAACTTCTTACTCAATTTGTGTATTTGTTTATTTAACAGGCATTATGACACTTATTTAATTATTTAATATACTCTTTTGTATGGTAGCGAAGTATGGACATTGAAACAGAAGGATATACAGAGACTTAGATCTACTGAAATGAGATACCTTCGGAGGACTGCAGGATACACACTACTAGATCACAAACAAATGAAGACGTCTTAGAAGAATTACACATGGAACCTTTAGAAAACAAAATTTATGATTATAAGTCAAGATGGATGCAACATGTTCATCGAATGGAAGATCACAGGTAACCAAACAAATAATGTTAAGCTATTAACCTGCAAGAAGAAGATCAGGACGTCCACTCAACAGACTTTTGGATGGTGTTTTTCTTGAGGCCGAAACAGGTCAACAAATGGCCTAAATTCGTGAATGTACTATGATGATATGCCGAATGAGCAAAAAATATAAACCATACTGAAGATGCGTTTATTGTTCATTCACAATTGTTAATGTTCGTGAACTACTGAATAGAACGTGTTTAAGTAAATCTTTGAACCTTGTGACTTAATGTAGCTCTGCTAATTGCCTTTATCAGACTTTCTATGGTCAGGTATAAGAAATCCTATTGACTCAGTAGGTGATTAACGGGGCTCAGCAATAAAGAAAATAAAGTGCATATAACACATATAGTTTTAAGTTTTCCTTATAAATTTAACAATCCAGCTTTGGAATACAAATGAAAGTATAATAAATTGTAGATGACTATCTGAAATCATAAAACAAGGAATTTATTTAAAATAAAACATTCAACTATTTGAATATATATAATATGTTGTGAAATATAATAAAATATGCACTAAGCTTATACTCTAAAATTTGGACAAATATTTCAAAACAGGTGTGTTGTTGAACTACCACAACTACCTAATTCAGAAACATATAACAAAGTGTGAACTATAATATAAAGGCAAATACATTTACTTATACATCTTATTCGTGGTGATTACATATTATTTCCCTCTACATTTTTTAATAAAGTACATAATACGCCAATTTACCCTTGTGTAATAAATAAAATATTTATATAATAAATTTGGGAATTTTTAACGTTATGAGGTTTAATAATGTTGAGTGATTCCGGGTTATGTGGCCGAGGTCCATAGTTGGTGATGATACCAGACGTTTCGCCCTCAACTGCGGAGGGCATCTTCAGTGGCGAGTGCTTCTAGGCGTGTTTCCTGGTCGGAAGATCTACTTAGATCTACTTAGATCTTCCGACCAGGAAACACGCCTAGAAGCACTCGCCACTGAAGATGCCCTCCGCAGTTGAGGGCGAAACGTCTGGTATCAACACCAACTATGGACCACGGCCACATAACCCGGAATCACTCAACATTATGCTTACCGGCCGTGAAAGCCTGCATTCAACTGTTATGAGGTTTTATTAATTGAATTAAATTAATCGTGAATCTTCTTACCTCATACTTCTATGTTTTTATAAACACAGTACTGCAGTATCAGCGATCATTGTCACCATCTTCAGCCGTTTTCACGACTGTCAATTTTTTCTTTTGCCAGTAATTATCCAAACTGCCATCTGGTGTTCTTTTGAAGGAATTAAAAAGTATTTACTTTATTTGTTTTGTTTTAATTTAATGTATGTTAAAACAAACCATGTGACCAAATAATATCATAGGAACAACTTGTTGCATTTGAAGTTTCCTGGGTACTGTTTGAACTTCATACCAATTCTTGCCAACATTAAAGTAATGTACCAATACATTTCTGAACGAAATATTTTTTAGGAAACTATACATATGCTGCGCAAAATGTATAAGGAATTTTGACTATATTTATCATAAATATGTATATACTTAAAATATTCGCATTTATATGACTTCCACCCTGTATAATAATAACAAGGGACTTTTTTTAATTAGTCTTTTGCGGTGCTCTAGTAGTTATGTTCCTTTTCACTAGTACCGAGTGACTCGGGTTCAAACCCGGCCGATGTTAATGGATTTTTAGTACAGAAAAATCCAAGTGACATCTCCTCCGGGATGGTCTATAGGCCATAGGTTGCTATTTTGAAGATATTGAGGCTCATAAAAGAACCTTAAGTCTGAAAAAAACATCTAAGCAAAATTTACCGACCTTTATCATCCAAATATTATCTTAGTTGATCTTGCAGAAGATTTCCGGGCTGTTGGCCGTGGTCTTGAGGCTTGTAGTCCCCCAACGTTTCGTCAGAGACTGCGTCCGGCATCCTCAAGGGTTGTCTTGAGATCATCATAGTAACTCCGGCCGTGAAAGCCTAAGTCAATATATTATCTTAGTTTCTTACTAGATGTCTAATTGGGCCATTGCGTTTACGATATGACATTCATAGAATAGAATAGATTTATTTAGCCTGGTAGAGTTAAGTCCATGTGGCCTTCTCTTCCACTCATCAGGACAAACATATGTTACATATAAATAGAAAACTACAATAATAGTCATACTAAACAATTAATTATCTGTAAAATTGAATAATAATGAAAATAATGTCTAATAATAGAATACAATTAAATACAATTAAAATTAAATTAATGATAGAATGAATACAGAAAGGAATAACAGCTCGAATCTACTATACATAAAAAGTAAAGAAAGAAAGAAAAATACAAAGAAAGTAATAAAGTACAATGAATTAATTTATCGCTTATTATACAAGGCATTAGGTGAATATATTAACAAATCTTAAATCTATTTTTATTAAATAATGGAAAAAAACACATTAATTTTAAAAAGTAATATTAGTGAGTTTTTCTGTTAGTATTTTTATTTTCAATTTGTTTCTGAAATATGGTAAAGTTTGGCAGTCTCTGACATAGGATGGAAGGGAATTCCATGTTCTAGCAAGAGAAATTGTAAAAGATTTCGAATAATAGGTAGTATGATGAGGAGGGATATAAAGGACACTGCATTCTAGGGATCGGGTATCTAATTTATGTGTATCAGAGAGTCTAGTGAAGCGGTGTGATAAATAATAAGGTAATGATGTGTGTAATATGTTATAGAGAAGGCATAGTATCGTTAAGGAAATAAGCCTTACTAATTTCTGGTTAAGAAACTTCCCATGTCCCCAGCGAGACAAACGGGAATGAAATATTAAAAATAAATATTTAATATTGTTAAACTTTTCATCGCAATTTGCTAAATTTCTGTATATATTCTAAGACAAACTACCCAAGACATGTTTAGTTTATATTGTGCTGGATCTATGTATCACTCTTCGAACTTTATTACGCTGCGCGCCGTGAGTTATGGAGTTTAGTTTGAAAGCAGAGGTAATTTAACTGGCTTCAACTTCAGACAATACATGGTCTTTCTACAAAGAATCTCATAAAGCTTGTATGTGTCCATGTGCACCTTCCAAAACAAATGATAACAAACTTCTTAAGTCTCAGAAAGAAAGCACTGCACACGATCACAAGACAGCTAAATTTACAAGGTTTCTATAATGGCTGAATCAAAACTCTACCGACAAACTTTCACAAATTGTTTTGAGGTAGGCCTACTTATTGGGTGTTTTGATATAAGGAACTCATGGCCTTCGCTTGCTCGTTATCGACTAATTTCACTGCTTTCGTTTTATACAAGGTGATTCAAAACTCTCTTAACATTTTCGTCAAACCAATGTTTTATGACAAACTTATTACATATGGAATGTAATGACTACTGGATGATAAACTCAGTACATTAGAATGTGGTCGCCCTGTAAATCACGGCACAGATTTTATCTTTCTTGTGTACAGAGAAACAGTTTTGCCAGCATAGCTGGTGGATTACAGCTACTTCTGCAGCTATTCGGTTTCTCAATTGCTGTAAGGTGTTGATCTTCATTTCATACATTTTGGACTTAATGAAACCCCAAAGAAATCTTGTGGTATCAGATCTGGAGAACGAGCCACCCAAATTCTCGGGGAACCACGGCAGATCCACCTATCAGGGAAAATTTCGTTGAGGTGGTCACGAACAATGATGTCAAAATGGATGGTGCACCATCTTGCTGGAAAATAACAGTATCGTGTACAGCTTTCTGTGCCAGCTGCGGTTCCAGGTATTGTTCAAACAATTCTTCTTCTTCTTCGTCACGGTTTAGGCTTATTTACTAGCCTGTTCCGGCTCCGAATTGCTGCTGTTTCCATAGTTCTAACAATTCAAGATATTTAATTCCAATTACTGTTGTTTCTGCAAATATGAACGGCCCGTGAATTTTTGTTTTTGTTCTTCCCAGCCACACATTTAGCTTCGGTGTGTCTCTCTGAAGCTCTTATATGGTGTTTGGCTGTTCGCCTATCCAAATCCAACAATTATGCGTATTGACATGTCCACATGTGTAGAATGTTGCCTCATCATTAAACAACTTATGTTCCATGAGGTCTTCATTTTCAATGGCATTTAATAGGTCATTACACATCGCTTGTCGAGCTACATAGTCTTGTGAATTATCTGGATAAGATAAGAGCATTTGTTTAGTTTGAATAGCAAGCCAAGGTACGCCGTACAGTGCTTTGGGACATACCCAACCCTATGCTGAGTCTTCTGATTGATTCGTCGGAACTTCGTGAGATGGCTCGGCCTCCCTCTATGTGCCTCATCAGCAACAGATCTCTAATAGCGTGCGTGCTAGAATCTGGGTTTCTGAACTTTCTAGTGAATTCTTCTTGGACCTGCCTGTACGTCAATCCTCGTATACGAGAAAAAACGACAGCTGTTCTTTTCTCCATTGTTAGCATAGTTTTAGATCACCTGCAACAAAAATACATAAATTAAGGATATGAGGAAAATGTCAAGAGACATTTTAATCACCCTGTATAACTCAGCAGCCTTTGTATCAACTGTTGTTAAGTTGGTGTATCGAAGACTGTGATGGGCAGGACGTGTGGCACGAATGGGGAATGAAATACGAGTTTGTGAACTTCTTCAGGGGAACACCAGATGGAAAGCGTCCAGTTGGT